>CAIGRF010163432.1:39941-53470 GCA_903798235.1 Fraxinus ornus
TGGTTAATTCAAAATCATTATGATTTTTTGGAATCTAAGGTAATTCTGCAGAGTAGTGCTTGGATTCATTGGAAGAGGTGGAGTATCTTGTATTTTGTGTTTTGTTGGAGAAATTAAAGTTTTAATTATTGTTGAAGAAGTCAGTTCATTCCTTGGTAAAATTCGTGTCAAGGTGGAGATTGTTAGAATTTGGGTGTGACCCGAATTCTTTGTTGAAGTAATTGAAGAATTCTAATTGAAGTGCACGTCGTGAAGAATTCAAGTTTAGAATGCTATTGAAGTCTTATGTTAAGTTATGAAGATTTTAATTCAATGATAATGAGGAGTTTGACTTGAAGGAGGACTTTTGGATGGCAAAAAACACTTTTTGGAGTATTAACCCGAGGAACGAGCGCCAAGGCGCCACATTAAAAATTGGGACAGAACCCCAGACGTCTAGGTGCTGAGGCATAGGCCGAGTCGGGCCCGCAGCAAGTTTTTCGGCCCGAATGTGTTTTTTCTCTTTTTTTCTTCTCGTACTTCGTTTTGGACTTAATTTTTGGCATCATATTTCATCAACAACTCTACCAAGAGGACAGAGGTCTTGGACGTCCCCTACATGTTTTATATAAATACTAGACTCTTTTATACAATTTAGAGTGTGAGATTTATGATTACTAGATTTTAGGATCATTGTAATATTTTCTCCCTCTTCTCCATTATTCTTATGGTGTAATAAAATCTCATGATTCCTCTGTCATATTCTTGTCTTCTTTTATTCTTTTATTATTGATCACATACTTTATTATTTTGACATATAACTTCAACATCTCAATTCAATTATTGGTGTCACAACAAGTGGTATCAGAGCAATTCTGGTATTGACTTGTTTTGTAACAAATAATTAAAGAGAAGAGTGAAAAGCTAATCACGTATCCTTTTTCGTCATTTTCCCCCTTCCCACCCTTGAACCCATGAGAATAGTCAAACATAGAAGAAAAGAAACTCTACAATATTACAATCCGATGTCGATTTTCCACTTGTTAATTGTTATTTCATGCTTTTGAGCTTTACTTGTACTATATTCTTATTCCTAATATATAAATATTTAAATGTCATATTTTTGTAATGAAATGATATTTTTAGAATTTTTTTTCTTAATATGTTTTTTAATTGTACGAGAGGGTCATCGTTTTAAAATATCACACGGGCACCTGAATTCTTGGGGCCGTCCCTGGATTTAGTTGATATATTTGTAGATGAGTTGTACAATTCGTTCCTATCAAGAACTCTTATCAATACTTGATTAGGAAGATTACGCCCATTAGCGCAGAAGTTGCAGTTTATCTGGCCAAAATCGAGCTCTCTACTCTCGGTAAAAGAAAAATGATGGAGAATGAAAATAAGCAAGGAAGATATTCTAAGTAGATTAAATGTAATGATAGTTTGTGTTAGATTATGTTTATTTCCTTGGTCAGTTTCCTGCTAAAGTTAAAATTGTTTAGTGTCCGACTTAAATTACATTTGCTTAAATCAGCTTATGCATTATAATACTTGTTAATGCAAACATATTTTCTTCCTCTAATTTCTCAACCTCTCTTCCATCTCTTTTTCCCTTCCATGTTAAAGTGAACATTTTTTAGCGAGCCCTACTACTTGGCCAAAGCCACAGGCCCCCAGCCAATAGGGGGCCACATGGCCCCCCAGGATGGCCGGGCCCATGTGGCTCTGGCCTAGTATCTTTTTTCGAGTTTTTATATGGTGGCTTTGCCGCTACAATACTTGCTTATGCAGTTATGCTTTAACCAAACTATTGTCGATAGCTCGTCTTTGTTTACTTTGATACACCTATTTTGGATAAAAGTAAATATTTTACACTAACAAGTATTACCTACATATTTCGAGATTCAAATCGAGTAGAAAAACCTTTTAGATGGACAAGTTTTATTTAGTTTAATAGGTTATCGGGTTGAGAAATCCGTTGTAAGTTATAATCAGTTTTTTACATGGAAATCCTGGTCCAATAAAACAATTGGTCGATCTATTCAGATTTTCTAATTGTGTGTGTAAATGAATCTCAACACTAAATAAATGTAAACTCGTGTTTCAAATTGTTATTCCACACGTTATTGATTTTGTCACATGAAAACTGAAGAACAACAATTTTTTTTTTAAACATGAATTAAAACATTGAAAAAGTGAATTGACTGTTATAATTTATCACATTTGCTCCCAACTTGATTCAGAAGACTACCATATTTTCTGTTATGGATTCATTAATGGACCCAAAGGATGAAACAGGAAAAGGGCAACTTACACAGATACCCTATATTTTGGGTAGTTTTGAAAAAATATGATAAATTTGAATTAAATGGCAAATAGTTAAAATAAAATGTATATTTTACGCTCAAACATAACGCACGGCGGTTTCTTAAGCCTCAAAAAATCAAAGGAAAATCGAAAGGAAAAAGGAGGAAATTTTCCACAAATCAAGCACAACTGCACAAGCAAGATCAAGGTTTTTTCAACTACCATTCTTCAAAGTCCTTTTCCCCAAATCTGGAAATACCCAAACAAAAATTACAGTTTTTTTTTTTTTTTTTGCTTAATAGAATTCCAACTTATTGTGGTGAAAGTGATAAAAAATTGGGTATGTATGCGTGGGGGTAGGTTACTAGGTTTTATCTAATCATCTTAGTGCATTGTCTATGTTACTTTTCTTTGAATTTCACGATTAGGTTTAGTTTAAATCTTATAATGTAAATTACTAATATTTATGAATTTTTATTTTATTTTATTATTTTTTGATGATTTTGCCATTATGACTGAAAATATTTTGGAATAACATTGTTGATTTTGAGAGGAAATTGATTGTGTTAAAACATATGAAAAATAGAATTTTGAATCAATTAAATTTATGCATGCAGGGTGTTTGAAAAAATGAGAAAGTGAAAAAGTGACATTTCGTTATTTTTCTCTAAAAAAGGTCACAGTATTCCATTGGAGCAATTAATTAGATGCATATGTGTACGTTTTTAAAAATTTAAATATACGAATTCAAACCTTGTTTTACGTGTATATATATAAATAAAATTTGGAATTGATTAAATTGATGCGTGCAAGGTGTTTGAGAAAAGGAGAATGTGAAAATTTAATATTCTGCCACTTTTCTATACATCTAAAAAAAAAGTCACAGTGTCTCATTAAAACAATTAATTAGATACATATGTGTGTATTTTTGAAAATTTAAATATACGAATTTAAATATTATTTTAATCTTGCATTCAATTCAAATTTCTTTGAAACAATTCAATTGATGTATCTAAAGTGTGTGAAATGAATGTGAAAAAAGTGACATTCTATCACTTTTCTATGAAAAAGTCGCAGTATCTTGTTGGAACAATTAAATAAATGCATACTTGTGTATTTTTGAAAATTTAAATATATGAATTCAAACATTATTTTAATCTTGCATTCAATTTACATTTTTTAAATCAATACAATTGATGCGTGATAAGTGCACGAAAGTGTACTTTAAACACCAAATTATTATGTTAAAATGCCAAAAAGTAACTAGAAGTAATATGAATTAATTCATGTTTTGAAGTGTTAACAAGAGGAGATGACCAACAATTCCATGAGATGACCAATCATTTACCCAATTGCAGATAGTAAATGGCACTTCTTTACCATTGTGACACCTGACTTTTTGAGGGCTAATCCATTTACTATCTGCAATTAGGTAAATGATAACCGCATCTAACAATTTTAAGTGTCATTTTATGGCACCTTTAGGCATTGTTTTAGATGAAGTTAAAATTGTTAGATGACCAATTAATTTCATGGTGAAGTTAAAATTGTTAGATGCGGTTACCATGAAATGTCACTTCTCTTAGTTTTGAATTGGGAGAGTGCCATTTCATGGTACCTTCATACATTGTTTTAGGACAAGTAATTTCTTCTAAAATGATAGAGGTTGATAAATCTAAGATTGAATAAATTGCCTATACCTAAAACAATAAAAGATATTGGATCATTTCTTGGCCATACGGGTTTCTACAGGAGGTTCATACAGATTTTTTTCATCTATATCTAGACCGTTATGTAACCTCATAACCAAAGATGTCACTTTTGAATAGACCCCGACTTGACAAGATGTGTTTGAAACGCTTATTGGCAAACTAACTAAAGTACCCATAATGCAGCCATCTGATTGGACATTGCCATTTGAGATTATGTGTGAAGCAAGTGATTATGCGGTATGTGTTATCCTTGGGCAACGAAGGGAAGCAAGCCTTTTGTCATTTAGTACGCTAGTAGGACTCTAAACAGTGCTCAAATGAATTACTCCACTACTTAGAAAGAGTTACTGGCTGTAGTATTTGCTCTAGACAAATTTTGTTGTTATTTGATTGGTTCTTCTAATAAAATTTTCACAGATCATTCATCCCTTAAGTACCTTCTCACAAAGAAGGAGGCTAAGGCATGTTTAATACGGTGGATTTTACTTTTTCAGGAATTTGAAATCACCATCAAAGATAAACAAATGAGTGCAGAATGTGGTAGCAGACCATTTGTCAATGCTAACTTTTGAGGACAACACGAACCTCTTGCCAATTTGAGATGACTTTCCAAATGAGCATTTATTTTCTATTTCCTCTCTACCATGGTTTGCTTACATTACTGCAAGTGAAATTCCAGGAGAGTGAAATGCACAAGATAAGAAAAAGTTCATGATTTAGGTACGTAAGTTTTATTGGGATAACACCTGTCTATTTAAATATTTCCCTGACCAGGTGTTGAAATGATGCGTCCCTCATGAGGAGATACCTAGCATACTCAATTTCTGTCATGCCCAAGCATGTGGAGGCCATTTTTCCATGAAAAAGACTGCTAAAAAAATCTACAATGCAGTTTTTACTAGTACTTTTTTAAGGATACTAATACCTATTGTTGATATTGTGAGAGGTGCCAAAAGCTTGGTGTTTTGTCCCGGCATAATATGATTCTTTTGAACCTCATTTTAGCGATAGAAGTATTTGATTGTTGGGGAATCAACTTTATGGGACCCTTTCCACCTTCTTTTGGTTACTTATATATTATTGTGACAGTAGACTATGTGTCTAAATGAGTAGAGGCAACAACTTGTAGGGCCAATGATAATAAAATGATTTTTAAATTTCTTAAAGAAAATATCTTGTCTAGATTTAGCACACCATGCGCTACTATTAGTGATAGAGGAACACACTTTTGCAACTACTCATTTGAAGCACTAATGAAAAAGTATGTGATTGTTCATAAAATTTCTACTATTTATCACCCCCACACTAGTGGACAAGTAGAATTGGCTAATAGAGAAATTAAACAAAATTTGGAGAAAGCGATAAACCCCAATTGTAAATATTTATTTAAGACTAAATGATGCACTTTGGGCTTACCATATAGCTTTTAAGACCTCCTTAGACATATCACCTTAAAGACTTATTTTTTTTTAAAAGCCTTGTCATTTACCTGTAGAACTTGAGTATCGAGCCAATTGAGCAATCAAACATTTTAACTTTAATCTAGAAGAGGGAGGTAAGCTTAGGAAATTTCAGTTCACTAAGTTGGAGGAGTTAAGAAAAGATGTATTTGAGAATTCTAAAATCTACAAGTCAAAAATGAAAGCATTTCATGATAAAAACATTATTAGGAAAACAGTTGAACCAAATCAGAAAGTATACTTGTACGATCCTAGACTTCACGAGCACCCAGAAAAACTTCGATCTAAGTAGACTGACCCCTTTGTGGTAAAATAAGTTTTTGAAATTGAGGATCCTAACGGTGGCAGTGTATTTAAAGTGAATGAGCAGCGTCTCAAGATAGTTTATGGGCAACATGTGTTCGAAATGGGAGAAATTCCTCTTGTAGACTTTGTTTACCATCCTTGACATCACTTAGATGTCTCTCACTTTTTTTTTAGGTTTATTTTCATTTCCTACGTTATTTTTCAATTGAGCACTTCTCAAGTTAACCAACTTTCAAACTCTACGTTGATTCACTTCAGTATTCGGGTGATACCCTTCTTTTTCCCTTTGATAGATATGTTTAGATTTTGAGGATAATGTCAAATTTGGTTGGGGGAGAGTTAATTTGGAATTTTTTTTTATTTTTTTATTTTTTTTGTAAATCGCAGTCATTATGGAATTTTGGCTTTGATTTTACTGATTGGTTCTAAAAAAAATTATGTTCTTGAATGACAAATTATGCCACTTGAAGTTAATTTTATTCATTAGGAAGACACGTGCTGAATTTTTTTCATGCACACAAGCCTTGTGGTAAGATAGTATTTTTACACATGTAGCCAGAAGAGTTTCTTGCTAAAGTTTTCATGTGAGAGAATTGGTGAGGATTGAGAGCTATCACATACTAAAAATGGTAATAAGCGTTTATTGGTTTTTTGAATTGGATATTTCTCTTCAGAATAATATTATACGATTTGTGGTAAGATGGTGGATTGTACTTGGGAAATGATGAAGGTCAATTTATGATTGACAATTGAGCCTTTCAAACCAACCATTTTTAATATTACAGCCCCTAGTAGCCACTTTAAGCCAATAAACATATATAAAATTTTCTTCATGCACCTATGTTATCCATGCCTCTTTTTATTGGAGTATAGCCTATACACGTATTTTTGCACCTTTTTACTTCCAAGTATGTATTGGGTATTGAATGTTTATTTGTGAAGAATAGAAATAAGGAAAATGACAAGAGTTGGTAAGTGCTCAAGTGAAGTGACCTAAAAGGTAGAGAAAAAAAATATATTAAAAAAACAGAGCGAGAAAGAAGATTGATTTTGGGGATTGAAATGTTGAAGAATGCATTGATTAAAAGACGTGGTCTATTAAAATGCTTGATGAGATACCTAGCTATGTACTTGGAAGTTTTTGAATTCTTATGCCCTTCTTTTCATGTAGCCCAACTTAAGCTTTGCTACAACCCTTTGTATTGACTGTTTTGATCCCAAGTAGAATTGTGGAAAGAATAGATGAATTTTCATTTGATAATGTTCATATCATGAAATCAATGTTTGCTCTTTGCTTGTTTATAAGTGTGTAAACCTCCAAGTTTTTGAGTGTACATCTTTTGTCAACTCTTTAGAGAGAAACTCTGCACTAAACACTTTAATATAGGTGAGTTATGGAGTTGAATCTTTAGTTTGAGACACACTTGTTGTTACATGTGTTAGGATTGACGGTAAGATGCTATGACTTGACACACACTCACAAATTCTGTAAGTGCTTTTGATAACCTAATATTGATGACACTATTAACTTCTTGTAGTTTTGAGTTCGAAAGGCATGAATTGTGGTTGAATTGGAAGTTGACTATTTAAATTGTATTGTGGACCATTCATCGATTGTCTTGTTTTGCATGGAATTACTAGGGACTAGCAATCAACAAGTTAGGGGTGTGATAAGTGCACGAAAGTGTACTTAAACACCAAATTATTATGCTAAAATTCCAAAAAGTGAATAGAAATCATATGAATTAATTCATGTTCTTGAAGAATTGTTCTATTTACTTTAAGAAAATTTCTAATCCAATTCACATATCTAATTTTAGGTTTTTATCCAAATGAAGAATGGATCTCTACATTATAAAAATAAAACTAAAAAATTGACTGGCTGTGCAGCGTTGTAATGGGCACAGTGGCGCCGATCGCGGAGTAAAGGAGTTTTCAGCTTTTTGGACTCTTTTTTTGCCCATTCAAATTCAAATCTTCTAGGGACTTTAAAGGGAGAGAAAGACAACCGTAAATGACACTTTTGAAGAGCAATCGAGGAGGAAAAACAAGAGGAGAATACCAACAATTCCATGGAGAACTAAACATCTTGGTGAAGTTAGGAAGAAAATCAATTGGATTCGGTGATTTCAACATTATTTGATTCATAGATTTAGATTTTCATGTTAAACATTTATATGGTTTAGATCTTCTTTTTATTAAAGTATTTTGAGATTGGCAAATTTTTTATTAAATTCTTCATAGATTCAATCACACTTTCTCTATTGAATTATTAAAATACTCGTTTAATTTTTAGTCTCGTTTATTTATTTTTACTAGTGTGATTCAATACTGCTTTATGCTTCAAGTATATGGTTGTTTTTTAAATTTTATTCTAGTAAATGAAAGTATAAATGTTCTGGTAGGAGATTTAATATTTAGAATAACAATTGAATTAAAATGATTTTAATGACATTTCTTCTAATTAGAGAAACAGATTGAGTTATAAGAATAAATCATTGATGTTGAATGACTCAATCTAATTGAGAGAATTTTGACACTTCACTATTTCAAACATTGATCTTATTTGCATTCAAACAAATAAATTATTTTCACACATTCGAAATAACATTCATCTTTTAGATCTTTTAAGTGTTTTTAATAACGTCCTTGTGGAATCTACACCCCAAAACCGTGTTATAACTATCGTGTAATTCTTTGGGCATAATCAATGCATCTAAGTATTTCATTAGAGCAATTAATTAGATGCATATGTGTGTTTTAAAAATTTAAACTATGAACTCAAACATTATTTTAATCATGCATTCAATTCATATTTCTTTAAATAAATTCAATTGATTCATGTTTGTGAAAATGAGAATTTGAGAAGGGGTGACGTTTTGTCATTTTTCTATGAAAAATTCACTATCTTATTGAAACAATTAACTAGATGCATACATGTTTATTTTTGGAAATTTAAATATACGAATTCTTGTTTTAATCTAGCATTTGATTCATATTTATTTGAATCAATTCAATTGATACATCCAAAGTGTTTGAGAAAATGTGATATTTTATCTCTTTTCTATGAAAAAGTAACAGAAATATTATTTTTTTTTTCTTTTATTTTATGTTTTGGCGTTACCTATTTTAACTTATTTACAGGTTATATTTCTTCACTCGTTAGGTGAGATTTTTGTTATCGTTTCGAAGTATTCATAACAAACTTTAAAATACATCTTTCGAATTTAAAAGTCAACAAACGGAGAGTTCATAATAACAAGTCAAAAATGGCAGCAAGAAACGGACTTAATAATTATGGTTTTTATTGAGTTCAATATTTCATGCAAGATAATTTTCGATATTTAGACTTCGTCCATAACATATTTAATATGGCCATATTGCAAGCTTTCTAACAGATGTTGAATCACTCAAAATAAATAATTGTAGCATAAAATACCGTATCAAATGAAATTTTTTTAATAATAAAAATTTTAAAAAGTGAAAAATATCAGATTGGGGAGGGCAGCTGTTTCTCTGGAATGATTTTGCTGGCTTTCAATTGTTTTATGTTTTTAATGGAAGTATTTAATACTGCTATTAAAATTCTATTTCGGTTTAAGTGTATTAATCAATTCCTTCTTTTTTTCTTAGAGTATTGTATCTAATTTCATCAACAGGAAATAGATTCGATAAAAGCCCAATGGGCCTAGAGGCTTATTTTTCGTTAATTGATGCATCCATGTAAATGGGCTACAGCTCTACAAACAAGTGGGCCTCGGGTTGCAAGAGTCAAGATTATCAAATAAATATATAATCAAAGTTTTTTTATTTTTTGAGATAATAGAATAAATAATTGTATACCATATATATTTCTATATTTTTTATGAATAGATATCTACAAGATTTCAATTATGACGTACTATCTATTGTATAATCAATCACCATATTTAACCCTTTAAAGTATGAAAAATTCTACTTGTACTTAATAATGCATCTAATCTTTTACTGAATCGATAAGTGACGGTACCCTATTCAGGGGCGCCTATGGGCCTAGACACCCCCCTCCCCTCAATAAGGGGCCGTCACTTGTCGATTCGATAATTCATTAGATAAATTATTATGTACGTGTAGCTTAGTTCTTAAATTATAGCAAAGGTTGTGAATTTATTAAATTTGAGTTTAACTACTAATTATTAATTAGTAGACTAAAAAGGAAAACATAGATAGAGTTCTTATAAATTACTAGATTGTGGGAATTTTGCTGGATAGTCCCCCATTTATTTACTTTGTTACAACTTCATCTCCGACTTATATTTCTAAAAAGTACATCTCTCAAACATTTGGTGTGGCGCAACTTTGAACTTTCCTAATAATCTAAGCATTAGTCCCCGTTTGGTGTAAATTAAAATCATATTAAAATTTCAAGTTAAAGTTAATAATTAATTTTAACCACATATTTTATAGAATTTACAATTTTTCAATCAAAGATTAAATTATTTTTTATCAAAATTTACTAAAAATCTGATTTTAATCTAACGTGCTTAAATTGTAGTGACAATTGGAGACGTGTTTTTCTGGCCTATAATAATTGCTCAAGTCTATTTCATGTCACTTGTTGTCTTTTTCACATCAATTGCGTTTTTAAAGTTCCGATTTAGATTGAAGTGTATAGAGATTTGGAATTCCGTGCAATGTTGAAAAATCTCAAGAGAATAGTAACTTGTCGGTGTAAGGATTATAGTAAATTAAAATAAAAAAAGATTGAAGCGAAAAGAAATTAGACATTTTTTCTAAGGAAGATGCTACAAGTACAAGGGCTGTTTTTACAGGCCCTGCCCGACACACACATGGGGGTGGGGTCACATTTTTTTTTTTTTTATTGCAGAGGTGGAGACCGGCTCTGCACTGAGTGGCCTGTAAGACCCCTGTGAAAATGAAGCATCTACTTGGGGCATAATCAATTTTCTAATCTCAATGTTTAAGTAATTAATATTAGTAAAAACAATTATGCTACATGTACATCGTCCTTTATACTTTTTCATATGACAATAAAATATTGTACAATTTTCCCTCAAATTCTTTGTTAACAACACATCAAATGTCGTGCTAGATATATATCTAACATTTTTGTAGTAAAAAACAGTAAGTACATTAAAAAATTTATTTGTTTATTAAATTTAGTAAAATAATCGTTGTCCGACGACCAATTTTCTCATTAATAGTAACCAAATCCATCATTGGAAAGAAATGTTTTCTTAACCCAAAGATTTTGGCTACACAGCACAAAACTCCCTATCTAGTGTCCTTGCTATCGAAAACCATCTCCACCTTTTGGAAGTAGCACAAAGCATCCTCGTTTCAAACCTTTCTTGCAAAATACCTCCTACCGTTACATTCCGTCTATCTGCTATTAAATCTCAATAAATACGAGAAAATGGGAAAAAAAAAATGAAAGAAAGAAAGAAAAGGCAAAACTCGACCTATTGAAATTAGCAAAAAATGTCCAGTCTATCTATTTTTTCAATAAAAGATTGAAAATGACGAACATTCCCTCATATTTAAATAAAAATAAAAAAAATTAATTTTGACCATAATTCCAATTTTTTTTTTTTCAAATAAATGCAAAGAAGATCCAAATAAGTAATTAAAAAATCCAAATAAAAAAACATGGACGTTTGCGCTATTTTCTAAATGTAAGGATTTTTCGACAGAAATATTAAAGGAAACAGATCTCCATATACAGGCATAGAAGGAAATTGCCATCTGTAATGATTTGTAATTATTATTGCTTATTACATTCCTTATGTGATTGACTAGAGTTAGGAAGGTTAGCACTATATATGTAGTGATCTCGTATTGATGTAATTTATTCAAAAACATAAAAGAACGATTGCTTTTTTCATCTCTCCCAAAACACCAAATTTCATACCTCTCACCAGATTTCACATGGTATCAGAGCTTTACTGATTATGGGGAATAATTTTCTGCTGCAACAATGGATAATGAAAGCTTGAAATCACCTAGGCTTCACCCAACGAGAAAGTATTGACTACACAGAGACATTTGCCCCTGTAGCCAAACTTATGACTCTTCGATACCTTCTGGCTATTGCCTCAGTCCGTGGATGGAATCTTCATCAAATGGATTTCCAAAATGCCTTTTTACATGGAGATCTTACTGAGGAAATCTACATGCATCTTCTACCCGGCTTTTGTCGACAGGTGGAGTCACCGTTTGTATGTCGACTTCACAAATCCTTGTATGGGTTGAAACAAGCCTCACGGTCAATGGTTCCACAAATTTCTCTCTGCCATCTCCAAATTCATCTTTCAACAGTCACGGGCTGACTACTCTCTTTTCATAAAGGTTTGTGGAGACTCATTTACTGCTATTCTTCTATATGTTGATGATATGATTATAACAGAAAATGATCAAAGGGCTATTGACAATGTAAAGAACTTCCTTGCATCTTGCTTCAAGTTAAAGGACCTCAGATTGTTGAAATACTTCTTTGGGGTCGAAATAGCCGGATCTAAAATGGAAATCTCCATCAACCAGCGGAAGTATACTCTTGATATCCTTCAAGAAGCCGGGCTACTTGGAGCAAAACCTATCAAATTTCCTATGGAACATTCTCTGAAGCTTACTTCTACTGATGGAGATTTACTAAAAGACCCAACACATTATCGACAATTGGTCGGAAAATTGATTTACTTGACCATCACGAGGCCCGAAATTTATTTTTCAGTCAACATTCTTAGCCAATTCATGCAAGAGCCTGGAAAACCTCATCTTGACGCCGCTCATCGTCTACTTCGATATTTGAAATGGTTACCAGGACAAGGACTATTCTTTCCCTCAGAAAACAATCTAAGTTTGATTAGATTTTGTGACGCAGATTGGGCCGGGGATATTACTACACGTCGATCAGTAACGAGATATTGTGTTTTCCTTGGGAAATCACTCATTTCCTGGAAAAGCAGACTACGGTAACTAAATCTTCAGCTGAGGCATAATATAGGTCTATGGCCTCTTATCACTTGTGAGTTAACTTGGATAAGACAATTATTGCAAGATTTGCGCGTTAGTCATACTCAACCTGTGACTTCATTCTATGATAACCAAGCAGCCATGCACATTGCTGCTAACCCAGTTTTTCATGAGAGAACGAAACCCATCGAGATCGACTGTCACATTGTCCGAGAACGGATTGACAGAGGGGAAATTAAAACAGTATATATATCAAGCGAAAACCAAGTTGCAGATTTGTTCACTAAACCATTGGGCGAAGTTCCTTTTCACACACTTACTCGCAAGTTGGGCACTCTTGACATACATGCTCCAACTTGAGGGGGTATATTAAAGAAAACAGATCTCCATATACAGGCACAGAAGGAAATTGCCATCTGTAATGATTTGTAATTATTATTGCCATATTATTGTTTATTCCATTCCTTATGTGATTGAATAGAGTTAGGAAGGTTAGCACTATATATGTAGTGATCTTGTATTGATGTAATTTATTCAAAAACAGAAAAGAACGATTGCTTTTTTCATCTCTTCCAAAACACCAAATTTCATACCTCTCACCAGATTTCACAAGAAAGGGCAAATATATAAAAGATTTTGTGTTATTTAAACCAAAAACTTCCTAGAAACAAGCAAGAAAAACGAAGGACAACATCATTATTAAATACCAATAATTTTTTATCTTTTTCTAGGAATTTTCCTTGTCTAGTGACAGCAGCACCTGTATGACTATTTTTTTTTTTTTTTTTTT
>CAIGRF010163432.1:53490-63665 GCA_903798235.1 Fraxinus ornus
TTTTTTTTTTTTTTTTTGAGCCAACAATTAATCAAAAATTGCCAAGTGTGTTGTTACCTATAAAAGAATATGTGAAGGACACTTGTACGTGTAGCATCTCTCCCTCTTTTTTTATTTTCTTAAAAGTAATAAAAGTGTATTAAACTTGACTAGTCATGGGGAATCTAGCTTTCAAGAATTATTGTAAAACAGCTAAGCATATCTGTTGGCTAAAATTATAAATTATTTATAAATGTTAAATTTCAATTTTAACCACACATTTTAACTCATGTTTGACAAATATAAGAGTTTTTTTCTCGAGAAAATGAGTTTTGGAATAATGATTTCTTGATGATGTGTGGTGAAAAAGTAGGAAAATATTTTGAGTTTATGTACAAAATAAATTATTGTGTGAATATATAAATGAAAGCGAGTTTGGAAAAAAAATGAGTTTTGAGAAAATGAATGACAAACAATGACTTAAACAAATATTATCTATTTATTCGTCACTCGATTTTATTTATTTATAAATTCTTTTGGAACAGAGATTGAGCAATACACCATCCAATTAGCATAGCTCAAAATGCTATAGAAGGCCATAAGGGTATCTTAAAGCATTTATAAGTGTTGAAAGATAACATCCACACTCCAACAAGGGTAAAATATAGATCAATATATAAGAGTTTGGATTATTTCTCTTAATAAAATTGACATTTTAAGATGAAATTTCAAATCTTAACTTAACATAATATCAAAGTTCGTTAAATTCAAATAAGCAATTCGATCAGATTAAAACTTAAAAAATGAATACACGTGCATGTTAGGAGACAAATCATACATTGAATAAAAGGTAAAAACATGGATAAATATACAAGGTCTTGAACGATTTTTCTTAATAATATTAATATTTTAAGAAGTAACTACAAGTCTTGGCAAAAATACTCTATTACTACTTTTCTTGACCACGTGCTACAGTGCAAACAAAAAAAGGTTCACTTACAAACATAGTCGAGAAAATTTTCTACCCCAATCTTCGGTCTTTTGCGCGACCACTAAAAAACACAACCTCAAGACTTAGTTTTGGCATCTGTTTGAATCACATTAAAATTTTCATTCACAATTTTCTATTCATTTTCAATCACACGTTTTTCAATAAAATAATATTTTTCATCACATCAATAATTTTTTCTCCTTCTTCAACCGCTCATTCTTTATTAATTAACCGTTCCAAAATACATTCTTTGAAAATAATGTGGCTCAAACAGGAAAATTGAGATCTCATTTGTGCCCAAAGGATAAGCTAGAAAGCAAGTCAAACTTCTAAACTGGTCAAAGAGGAAGGATTCTTCCTACTACCTTCCGAAAAAATGATTGGCTACCAGTTTAATAAAATCCAATTTCTCTCTCAGTTTTTCTTTAATTTTCATCTTCCCCTCACAATTTTCTAGTTCATAAACAAAACCCATGTAGGGAAAATCACCAGTTCATCATCAAGATTGCAACTGTGTCATCCTTTTTCCCTGTTTAACTAGTAAACCTGTTTATGGAGAGAGAAATATTACATAGAAAGAGTCAAATGAGTAGTTTGGTAGGCGGCTAAGTAATACCTAACATAAACAGAGATCAAGAAAATTCGGAGGATTCACATTAGATCCGAAACTACCAGGCTTTTTCTCTGGGGTTTGTACTGAAGTTTTAGTTCATTTCATTTTTAGGTACCTGAAGTAGCAAATTGTTCTTACTTTATTCTTGTGTAAGGGGTAAAAAACCGAAGTGTAGAGGTCTGTTTTGGAATTGTGACCTGTTTTAATAGGCTAAAAAATCGAGTTTTTTGAGGGAGTTTTTGCACTTGGATGGGTATTTGCCTTAGCAACCAAATCAAGGCCGAGAGCCCACTTCATACTGGTACAGGTATATTCTCAATCCACAATTACTTTCTTTATGTACAGTGAAATTAAAGTTTACTATCTGAGAAAATAGAGAGATTGAAGCAAGAAATTCAAATTTTGTGATCTTTTTGAGTTGTTTTAGTTTCTGAAACGAAGAATTCATGTCCTCTGCATTCTCTGGTTTGCCGTATCATTTGCCTTAAAAGGTATTAGGATACCTGAGACTTCTAATGCTGCATAGCAATTATTACTTCATTAATTTTATTTGGTGGCAACTAATTTCTTCTATATACATTTCATCCTACATATATCGTGTGAAAAGAAAATTCTAACACCAGAGGAGGTTTGTGTACTCGAAGGGGGAATTTTTATGCTTCAAACTTTGAAATACTTAACGTTCATTTTGAAGATATAATATGAATGACTATATTTCTCCCTTCTTTAACAACTTAAGTTTTTTGACGAGTCAGTGTAGTTCTAAAGCATACAATTGTTCTATGTTTAAGTCACACTGTTTCCTATTTATGAAAATTCTACTTGGCAAGCCTTTGATGAAAAAGTAAATCTGTTACCTGGGTGGGCATGTGAGGAAGCACGATGAAGCCACATGCTAATAGCTTTTTAGATGAGGTGAAGGTGATTTAATAATTTATATTTGCAAATTGAGTTGGCAATGGAAAAGTGCTGATAATCTGCATGCAAGGTATGTATTTTGATTTCTCAATCTTATTTTCGAGAATGTTGAATGGTGCATATAGGTGTGAATTCTTCTAGAAATGCCAGTGGAGATGGGATAGAGTTAAGTAACTCAAGCAGCGTGGGTTCATCTGCTTCAATATCCCAGACTCCTCGGACTGAGGGTGAGATCTTGCAGTCCTCCAACTTGAAAAGCTTCTCATTCAATGATCTCAAGGCAGCCACAAGAAACTTCCGTCCCGACAGCATCTTAGGGGAAGGGGGTTTCGGTTCTGTTTTCAAAGGATGGATTGACAAGCCTACACTTGCCGCATCAAAGCCAGGTGTTGGGATGATGATCGCTGTTAAGAGGCTGAGACAAGATGGGGGGCAGGGTCACAAGGAATGGCTGGTAAGTGCTTTCTCCTTTCTTTACTTTAGTGATTTCTCATGTATGTTGCTCTTGTGTCTTGTATTGCATGGTGTGCAGTACTGGATATTTAGCTTCTTTTTCTTCTTTAATACCGTTTCTAATAGTTTCGAATACACTACCAAACAAGCCATAACAATATTTATTCAAGTTTGCAAAATGTGTCGTTGTATAGACAGTCTGAACGTGCTTTAAAATTTGGTTCTATATCGCTTAGTTTTTCTTGATGTCCACTTACGTATATCAGTGCAGTTAACAATTCTAATTAATGTGGACAACATGCCTGGAATGGTAACCAAGGAACTTTATAAGTTCTGAGATATTATACATCTGATTTAGGAAGCCTTCATGTTGGTGTGATGGCAAAAGTGAAATATAACAATGGAGCAGCTTGTTTTGTTGTGCTCTTAAATTTCCCTTTTTAATTGACAAGCTTCATTGTTGGATTTTCAGGCTGAAATCAATTATCTTGGTCAGCTGCGTCATCCTAATCTTGTAAAATTGATTGGTTACTGCTTAGAGGATGACCACAGACTTTTGGTCTATGAGTTCATGTCCAAGGGTAGCATGGAGAATCATCTATTCAGGAGTGAGTTCAGTGGCTTCGTTTGATTAGAAGCATATTTTTCTCTGAATCTATTACCTCCTGGAATTTAGTTCACTCAATGTTTTTGTGTTGAACCAGGAGGTTCTTACTTCCAGCCACTTTCTTGGAGCCTGCGAATGAAAATTGCTCTTGGTGCTGCACGAGGACTTGCCTTTCTTCACAGTGCCGAGACGCAAGTAATATATCGGGACTTCAAGACTTCTAATATCCTGCTTGATTCTGTACGTATGTTCAGAAGCTAGACTGGTATTGGCTCTTTGGTATCTATGGATTCCTTATGCACATAGTTCTAAGACTTCGTATCGATTTTATGCTTTGAATTCACAGAACTACAATGCCAAACTTTCTGATTTTGGGTTAGCCAGGGATTGGCCAACTGGTGATAAGAGTCACGTCTCTACTAGAGTTATGGGGACTTATGGATATGCTGCTCCCGAGTATCTATCCACAGGTATATTTGACATGTTCAATTGCCTCATAAATTAATATGATCATATTTTGCTGCATTCTTCTTTATTTTGATCAATCCCTCATGTTTTCCTGCCAAGTGTTATCTATAATTGTTATTGCCAACACGACCATGGTAGAGTGTCCGAGGATTGTCTATATCCGACACATGTCAGACACGGACACATCACCCTAGTCTAGTCGAAGTGTCCGTGCAACACAACCCATTGTTGTTTGGAGTCAAATCTTGAACTTCCATCTTTATATAAGCAATCTACTGTGTTTGAAGTAAAGGGTTACGTGAATTACATGCATCATTGAATGAAATTCATTGAAATATGCTCTATGCACACTCTGAACAGTATTACTCGTAAAAAAATGTAAACCAGTAAAGCTGAGCACTCAAAAGTTTTGGCATCTGAAACTCATTTGATAGGTGGTTTTAGGTGCTGGTTTAAATATCTTTTGAATCATTCAGACTGTCAGCCGTTTAGTTTCTTCATCAAGTTCTCTTGGAGTTGCATGTGGTTATAGCATATGGACTTTTTTCTAATAGAAAGGGAAGCAAAATCCTTCTCAGAGATGTACCTTTACAGTGCAAAAACCAATAGTCAATAGATTATGTCATATGATGCACATTTTTCACGGGAGGCATGCGATCTTCAGGCTAGAAGCACCAATTATAATTCCTGTACTTTCCCCCATATCACCCCTTTTCTTCATTTCTAATCACCTTGCTCAACTAACTTAAATTAATGAAAGCACTGTTATTATTTTGATTTGCAATGAATGTTCATTAGTTAAATGATGGACTGTTACCTGATAAATTTCTCTCTTGATTGAAGGTCATTTAACTGCCAAGAACGATGTATACAGCTTTGGCGTGGTTCTGCTAGAGTTTTTATCTGGTAGGAAAGCAATAGACAAGAATCAGCCAGCGGGGGAACATCATCTTGTTGACTGGGCAAAACCTTACCTCACAAACAAACGTAGAATTCTTCATGTTATGGATGTCCGTCTTCAAGGCCAGTATTCATTGGGTCGAGCCCTAAAGGCAGCTCATCTTGCGCTCCAGTGCCTATCCACGGATCCAAGGTCAAGGCCGAACATGGATGAGGTGGTAACCGCTTTGGTGCAGCTTCAGGAGACTTCAAAAAATGATCAAGCAAGTCACCAATCAAACCAGAAAACTCACCATAAAAACCGACCTCGTTCCTTCAAAAGCAGTGCTGGAGAAATGCGTGGAGTAACAACTCACCGCAGACCGTCAGCTTCCCCTCTACACACGTAGAAAGAGGTATAACTGTGACTTCTTTGGTTTGATGGTGTACTTACCTTGTGCGTGTAGCCATGTGTTATATATATCTGTATTTGAAGGGAATGTACATTTGTTTGGCAATGTAATTTGTAATCTACCCTTGATCTTAGTTGTCAGTTTTGACAATATAGAGTTATGAGCAAGTTATCAGCTCATGCACTCTGGAAAATGTTCTAGGTTTTTTGAGCTTGAGCTCCCTTTTGGCTGAGTTTGGAAATTGTATTTTGTTTGAAAAAAAATTGAAAAAAATTGTAAGTATGAAGTTAGTATTTGCATTTTTGTGCGCGCCGAGGTTTCAAATACCTCAGTGTCAAGACACTAAGATTGACAGTGATGTGAATTATAATTTTCTTGCATTGCATGAATTAAGCTCTTGTTTGGTACACATTAAAATTTTCATTTTCATTATTCTGCTCATTTTCAATCAAACATTTTTTAATAAATAATATTTTCGTTCACATCAATAACTTTTCATTCTTTTTCAACCATACATTCTCCATCAATCTACTATTCCAGGATACTTTCTTCCAAAATAATGTGATTCAAACACTCTCAAAATCTCTGTTTATACAAAATGGATTTTCTTATATTTGTAGAATTGGCATTATCAGGTTTTGTTGAACAATGTTAATGGGGGTACATGATCATTTTGTTAAGATTTGAGATTTTATTTTAAAAGGTCAGTCTTATTAGGAGATGTGACCCAAACTCTTATAAATTGGTCTATATTTTCATCTTTATTTGATGTGAGATTTTATTCCTTAACAAGTTCTCGCAAAATGGTGGCTCGTTTGAGTAGACCAATCCTGAATTTTTTGTGCTCAATTTTTTTGAATCTCAATCGAATCGAATTGGTCGTTGGAGCTTTAACGGGCCATGATTTCATGTTAAAATGTCAATCTTGTTAAGATGAGTAGCACAAACTCTTATATATGGGTATATGCTTTCTTCTTTATTCGATGTGAGATTTTATCCCTTAATATATCCTCGCAAGATGGTGGCGCGTTTGAACAGACTAATTTTAAAATCATCGTACTCAATATTTTTGAGTTTTAATCATATCGAATCGTTCGTTGAAATTTAACGAGCTCTGATACTGTATTAAGATTTGATGTTCCATCTTAAGATGTCAACTTTATTAAGAATAGCCCAAACTCTTATAAATTGGTGTATGTTTTCATCTTTATTCGATGTGAGATTCTATATCGTGATAAGTTTTCGAATAATATATTTCTATCGGGTAAATTTAATATACTTTTGCTTAATTTCAATAATCGTTAAAGTTTCTTCGTACAAACAAAAATCGTTACCCAATTATGAAAAATTAAATTCTCTCTTTTTAAAAAACTTAAATAAGAAAATTTAATGTGCTGAATTGCTATTTATAAAAGACAAATGTTTAATTGAAATTCTTCCTAAAATTTAGTGGTTGAAACGTAAATTGACTTTGAAGTGAGGTCTTCCATGATGGGCGGTGTGAATAAAAAAGGAAATGACTTAATTGTCAACCAAAATTGACAGATTATTATCCTAGGGTTTGTTCGGTAGAGATTAAAATCGGATTAAAATTGAAAAACTAGTCGTTATTGTTGACTTTTATTAGACGAGTGGACTCAATAACGGATATATTTTTAATTTTAATTGGATTTTAATCAATACCAAACAAGCTCCTAATGAAATGAATCAGTTGAAATTTGGGACGAGAAATTTGTCTTGGGAGTAAAATTTATATATATATCTGTATTTGAAGGGAATGTACATTTGTTTGGCAATGTAATTTGTAATCTACCCTTGATCTTAGTTGTCAGTTTTGACAATATAGAGTTATGAGCAAGTTACCAGCTCATGCTCTCTGGAAAATGTTCTAGGTTTTTTGAGCTTGAGCTCCCTTTTGGCTGAGTTTGGAAATTGTATTTTGTTTGAAAAAAAAAATTGAAAAAAATTGTAAGTATGAAGTTAGTTAGTATTTGCATTTTTGTACGCGCTGAGGTTTCAAATACCTCAGTGTCAAGACACTAAGATTGACAGTGATGTGAATTATAATTTTCTTGCATTGCATGAATTAAGCTCTTGTTTGGTACACATTAAAATTTTTATTTTCATTATTATGCTCGTTTTCAATCATACATTTTTCAATAAAATAATATTTTCTTTCACATCAACAACTTTTTATTCTTTTTCAACAACACATTCTCCATCAATCTAATATTTCAGAATACTTTTTTCCAAAATAATGTGACTCAAACACTCCCAAAATCTCTCTCTATTTATACAAAATGGATTCTTATATTTGTAGAATTGGCATTATCAGGTTTTGTTGAACAATGTTAATGGGGGTATAGGATCATTTTGTTAAGATTTGAGATTTTATCTTAAAATGTCAATTTTATTAGGAGGAGTGATCCAAACTTTTATAAATTAGTCTATATTTTCATCTTTATTTGATGTGGGATTTTATTCCTTAATATGTCCCCGCAAAATGGTGGCTCGTTTGAGCAGACCAATCTTGAAATTTTGTGCTCAATTTTTTTGAGTCTTGATCGAATCGAGTTGGTTGTTGGAGCTCAACGGGTCATGATTCTATGTTAAAATGTCAATCTTGTTAATATGAGTAGCCCAAACTCTTATAAATTGATATATGCTTTTTTCTTTATTCGACGTGAGATTTTATCCCTTAACATGCCCCCACAAGATAGTGGCTCATTTGAACAGACTAATTTTGAAATTCGCGTGCTCAATATTTTTGAGTTATAATCATATCGAATCGTTCATTGGAATTTAACGAGCTCTAATACTGTATTAAGATTTGTGGTTCCATCTTAAGATACCAATCTTGTTAAGAGTAGCCCAAACTCTTATAAATTGGTGTATGTTTTCATCTTTGTTCGATGTGAGATTCTATATCGTGATAAGTTTTTGAATGATGTATTTCTATCGGGTAAATATTATATACTTTTGCTTGATTTCAATAATCGTTAAAAGTTTTCGTACAAACAAAAATCGTTACCCAATTATGAAAAATTAAACTCTCTTTTTATTTATTTTTTAACAACTTAAATAAGAAAAATTAATGTGCTAAATTGCTATTTATAAAAGACAAATGTTTAATTGAAATTCTTCCTAAAATTTAGTGGTTGAATTGAAACGTAAATTGACTTTGAAGTGAGGTCTTCCATGATGGGCGGTGTGAATAAAAAAGGTAATGACTTAATTGTCAACCAAAATTGACAGATTATTATCCTAATGAAATGAATCAGTTGAAATTTGGGACGATAAATTTGTCTTGGGAGTAAAATTTCGTTAAATCCTAAGTATGAGCTCTCACTTTCAACTTTTCATAGCAAAATCTGGAAAGCGTAAATCTACAATTTTCCATTTCAGGTTTGCAAATATTTTATGTACTTATAAATTATCTAAACGAAGAGGCTGCTGGAAATTCAAATAAGATGTTTATAAAATTAACTCTTAGATGTAAGCCGTCTTAGCTCAGCCGGTAGAGCGCGTGGCTTTTAACCACGTGGTCGTGGGTTCGATTCCCACAGACGGCGATTTTTTGTGAATTCTTTATTAGAAAGGCCTCATTTATTAATTAAACTTTATTTATAAAATAATTGATTAACAAAATTTTTCATTAATTAAATATATTAAAATCACAGTTCTATACTATTTGGTTACAAATCATTTTCTTGATCACAAATAAAAAATTTTATAGGTTAATTTTTTTATCGGTCATAAGTTACAAATTTTAGGGTTGATATCCTATTTGACAATAAAAGTTTAGGGTGAACATCTAGACTTGTGCTTAATTGAGTGTGACACTCTTTGCCATGAGTATCGTGAGTTTAACCTCCTAAACTTGATATCTTACGACATGAGTTATTCTAATCCTATGTTTGATAGCCACTTTTTTTCTATGGAATTTCCATCCGTGCACCTTTTCACCCAAATGAAAAGGTGGGAAAATGGTTTCCAGGTTACTTTAAATTTATTTTTTCCTTCTTTTTTTTCTGGCAATGGATACAAAATCTATCCACAATTGTGAAAAAGATTATCCTTTATATTGACAATTTTCATGTAAAACAAAGTTAAACGAACACCAATTTTTTTTTCAATTTTTATTTTTTAATTTTTTGGCAATCTAAACAAATTATGTCCCCGATTGTAAGAAATTTTATCCCTTTAATTGACAATTTTCATGAAAAATAAAGTCAAACAGGCTAGGTGAAAAATTATACAAATCAAACACAATTAATTACAATTCTCAGTAAAACAATTCTAGACAATTCAATTCCCTGGAAAATGTTTTCTTTCCACCAATTTTCTACTTTTGCAATCAAATAGACCCTAAAATGTTAAAATTTCAGCCCACCTCGAAAATAGTTTCTAGCTCAACCTCCATTTGTATCCATGAGTCATGAGAATGCTTGACTGTATGTGAAAGAAATTGAAACTTACTTTTAAATCGCTTAATTTATAAAATATGAATTTTTTTTTTTTGTTTGAGCCACATTATTTTGGAAGAATGTATTCTGGAATAGTAGATTGATGGAGAATGTGTGGTTGAAAAATAAGAAAAAGTTATTTATGTGATGAAAAATATTATTTTATTGAAAAATGTGTGATTGAAAATGAGTTGAAAAATGAGAATGAGAATTTTAATGTGTACCAAACAGGAGCTTTAGTTTCTTTTTTATTAGCAAAACTTAGGTGTTGTTCTCTTTGTGTTTTGAGTTTTGAATTCGTTTTGTGTTTTGTGTTTTGTGTTTTTGTTTTGAAATTTCTGAAAATGCGTTCTTTTTGTTATTCTGAAAAACTGTTTCTCAAAACTTA
>CAIGRF010163455.1:4676-17166 GCA_903798235.1 Fraxinus ornus
TTTTTTGAAATCATTTTCAATTTATGCAAGTGATGAATTTATGAGAAATACTTGAGCTTTATGCACTTGCTAAATATTGACGAGTTATACCTTTACATATATAAATGAGGTTCGATAAATAACTCTATCTTCAATGTTCTTGATCTCTTCGAGCCTCTCTTTGACTTGTATCTCGAATGATTTGTCTTGAATGCTCGTTTCACCTTCACTTGTACTTCATTTGAGTGTGAATAATAATCTTTATAAATTTAAAAGCTTAAACAATCAATTCAATTTGTTAGTAAACAAGATGGACTTGTTTGTTATAATCAAAACATTAAGGTCATAATCAACCGTATATCAACACAATCTAGTAAAGATGCATTCATAAGTTTTGAACTTTCTCATATAAGTTCACAAACATTATTGTTAACCCCTACATTTTGGGTTATATTTGAACTTAGAGTTCATCAGCTCTTTCATAATTCAATTCATTATCAAATAGATAAAGTTCATATCAAATGCTTCGTGAAAGTTTAGGTACTTTCAAAAATAGTGGTCGTCAATCCACAATATATTTCAATTGCACAACAATTTGATCAAGGTCATCACATAGACCATCAATGTTTTTCCAAGCATAAACCAACTTAATTAGTTTCACGCATTATAGTATAATACAATAAAGATTGATAAGCATCCTGATTCTCGAGAATTGCAATTTCTCAAAACATATGCAATTTATCAATCTTTTGATATTTCACAAAATTGTATTATGTCATGTCAAGTCATGGGTATCATTTCACCTTGTACTCTTAAATATAATTTTGCATAAATTATCTCATTTGATTTTATCAAATTAGTTGAGGCTATCATCAAAGTTAACAAGACATGAAATCAACCAACTAATTTATCATATCATTTCATATTCTAAAAAAAAAATGAATAGTCATGAAAGTTCATATACTTTCAAATAGTTGGCATTCTTCCAACATTTATACATGTCCAATGATTAGGAGTAATGTTTCTCCTTTCTAACAACTCGTTATCTGACTTGTATTAGTGTCAACAATATCCAAATCATCATGATCAAGATAAGAGAATAGCAACTTATATTCCAAATTTTTATACATTCACTATATAAGTTTATTCCATCTTAGTCATATATACTATGACTAGGAATGTCAAAGTCTCATAAAGCTCATGTACTTTCACATATAATGAATGGTACAGTCTTATTATCTTCATAAGAATAACCATTATTCCAATAAAATCAAACAATAGCCAAAACATGAACCATGTACTTTCATAAAGAAACAATCAATTCCTTATTGACAAATTAACATTCGGTAGATCTCTTGTCGTAAAAATCGTTTTTGAAAATACATTTAAACAATGAAGAGGCTCCACTTTATAATTACCTTAAAAGCACACATGTACTTTCAATTCCAAGTCCTCAATGAACATCCAAAAATGAAAAGTCATGCTTTTCAAAGACATGCTTGATTTCCCCAACGTATACAAGTTTAAAGTTTATTTAATACAACTTATATAAATTGTTTAATCAGAATGAATGGTATCTCCAACCAAATCATCGTACACTAAATGAACGGAATCCAATGCATGTACCAATAGATATACATGTTGTTTGATAAGGGAAATTATATCATACACATGATTACTTCACGAAATTCATATTAAAACTCATATGACATCATTCTCAAATTCACGTGCTTTTAATTATAGTAAACACATTTTCATGCACCGGTTCATAAAATGAATGATGAACAAATGAAAATAAATTCATAATTCTAAACATGCAATTATATCTCATAAAGACTATTGAATAAAAATTTACGTATATACCACAGTACACATATTCCAAAGTGGTAATCTTCTTGATGATCATTAAACCCACACTTAATGTCACCAAATATTATCAGACATTTTCATTGATTCTAGAATATTTCTTATTATTCTGCTCAAGTTTTTCAAGTGATTAAGCAACTTAATTCACATTACGAAATAAAAATTTTGACTTGGATAGAATCTCATTACTCTTTCAAATCTTTCATGTTGACACAAGTCAATCAACTAAAAACCACAAAGGAAATAATGCGTTGCTTATTAAACACGATATTCAAATCATAAACAGTCAATGTTTACCAATTTCGGCCAATCACTCACATATGTATTCTGACCAAAATGTGCAAATTCAGACAAAAGGTCATGTATAAATTCACCTTTTCACATTACGGTAATGCAGGCATTCATATATCCTTTTCCATTAACAGCCATTATTTGATCATTATAATATATTACACCCCACAAAGATCCAGTCATTTCCATTATCAGCACCAAATTTAAAACTAATGTTCAATTCGTTTTATGCATATATATCAGATTTAGTATGCACTCCATGTAAGCATACGTGAAGATTGAACATAATTTTGACTTACCAAAATAGAACTTGAGATGGCAAAATGATGATTACTGAAGTCGAACACTTGATGTCAGATTGAATCCTTTCATTCTTTAAAGGAAAATATTTCTTTCCAAATGGTCCACATAAGATTTTATTCATCATTCTTGTTTGTTGCCATGGTGGTTTCACTCTCCTTCGCAAAAATATCATTTGAGATTGTTGAGAAAATTTCATTATGAGAGGAAATGGAGAAGAAACCAAAATTCCAATCCGCAACATGATGAATGAAACCAAGATCAAACTTAAATTCAACAATGAAACAAACAAAAGAACATGATAAACTTATATGATGTTTCCGCATATCGCAGTCTCTCATTTTGTAGTCATTAGATCTTCCACCAAATGATTGGAAGAAATCGATGTAAATAATCAAGAACTTCAATGATATGAAAGGCTCAAACACGTAACCGTTGTCCTCAAATAATATTTGCCCCCTCTCCGATACAATTTGGTGCTTAAGGGTTTTTTAACAAATAGTTTAGAGGATTAATCAAGCTTTGTGAAGAATTCAACACTTAAGCACTAGTGTAATTCTCCAAAAACTCCAAGAACACAAAGAGAAATATGAATATGAAAGAAGAAAGAAGTTGTTCTTTCTTTGTGGAATGAATATAACAAAAACTCTATTTTCAAGTGTTTTTCATTACTTTGTATTGATCATCTTGCAACCTATTTATAGACCTCGATCAATACCCCCACAAATTGGTGTCAAAACCTATGGAAAAGTTGCAAATTACCTTCCAAAAGCCACCACATTTCAAACTGAAACTGCCCCCAACATCTTTAAATTTTATTTTATGCGACCACATAGAGTAAATCTATGACATCGCATAGATTTTCGAAAACCCGGGCATCAATTTTTGTATGCGGCCATGCGACCACATGGCTCTTTGCCTACGTGGTCGCATAGGATAAACTTTCGGCCACCGTCCCGTTCATTCCATGCACACGACTTTATTAATCTTTTGAACAACATTTTTCAACGTTAGGACAATGCAAGGATAAGATGCAACATGTAATTCACTAGGCCAGCCAGACTATTACTATGCTAGACTCAACTACGCCACTACAAACAAAGATCTATTAGCTATAGTCTTTGACAATTCTTGACACTCTCATTGAGTCGAAACTGCCATTGAGAGTTTTGATATCTTAGAATATTTTGATTCTTGATCTCCATCTTGAATTAATCTGCGGTCGAGATGTACCTAGGTTGACTCTTATATTATAATTTAGGATAAATTGCACTCTTCATCCTCAACCTTTGCCTGAAGTAGCATATAAACTCACATTTTTTTCTTTATCTAGTTTTAATCTCCAATCATTCAGAAAGGTTGAGGGTTAAAACCAGCCAAAGAAAAGGAAGTGGGTATATTTTCTACTTATGTCAAAGGTTTGGGACTAAAAGTAAAATTTACCTATAATATATTACAATACATTGGATTGCTCAACTTCTGTCAACTCATGACTTGACATTAGGCTTAAATTTATAATAATCATTTTTCACAAATAAGTCCAATTTGTATGAATTGTGTATCATCGTAAGATGTCTAACACTATAATTCTAACAACTTCTCCTACTCTTTCTATAGCATGCCTATGCAGAAGAAAGAGGTGGTGGCGGCAGTTTAATTGATGTGTGTTATGTTTGTGACTTTATATGAATTGTGTATCGTCATAAGATGTCTAACACTATAATTCTAACAACTTCTCTTACTCTTTCTGTAGCATGCCTATGCAGAAGAAAGAGGTGGTGGCAGCAGTTTAATTTATGTGTGTTATGTTTGTGACTCAAAGTCTTTATGATTTGAAAGTTTGATTCATGGAAGAAGTCTAGATAATTTTGGTTTAGAATTCTAGTTTGACAATAGATCAAATATCATCATGGATTGAGAGTTTGACTGGGATAAAAACTTTGGGATTGATGAAAAAGTGTTTTGAAAGGACATGATGGAACCTTGGGCGCCACGGTGCCATTGGCGGGTTTGGAACAGGATTCCTACTCAATTTTGACCACGATTCCTTTGCTCTACTTCATCTTTAACTCAAAGATTGGGTTACTATAAATACTCCATAAGGTGTAGGCTCTTCATAGACTCAACATAACAATTAGATTAGATTTAGGTTGACAGTATCAAATCTTATAAAAAAAATTAGTTTCTTGGTATATGAAATACTGTTAGAGGAGTATTGGGAGTTGATAGTAGACTTGAAGGAGTCCAAGGTGAATTTGACTCCTATTTCATTCCAAATTCTCCATTATTGGTTGTACTCATTGTATTGAGACTAACATTAAATTAAACTCTTCATGTATTAATTCTCCTATTATGTTTGGATTCTTTGATTATAAATGTGTGGTGTACATCACATATTGGAATTTACCAATTGTCCAATTAATTATTAGTCCAAAAAGATCCTTTGTAATTCCTTACTATTGATTAAAGTGAATTCTTTGCCTCTCCTCGCGATTTTTCTCGAATTTGAGTTTTCGCATAAATCTTGTTTGTTGTGTGATCCATTATTTTCATATTACTCATAATATTCTCATTTTTATTGTTTGGACTAGTTTTCAACAAGTGATGTCAAAGTAATTTTGGTATCTTGTTTGTTTCACAAGTGGTATCAAAGACGAATTTTTTTATTTTTTTTTTTTTACGATTTTTGGAATGTCCCAATTGGTTATTAAAGCAGGATTTGAACAAATTCAATTGTTTTAAGGATGGCAACTATGAAATTCGAGATTCCTCTTTAAATCACAACAATAGATTCTCTTTGTGGCAAATTAAGATGCGCTCGGCTCTTGCTCAATTGGATCTTGATAATACTTTGTTGGAGATAGATTCAATACCCGCAACAATGATTACGGGGGAGAAGCAATGCAAGGATCGAAAAACTTTATCACAAATACATCTTCATATTTCTAATCAAATACTTCATGATGTGGTAAAAGAGAAAAACATTGTTGGGTTGTGGTTAAAATTGAAACAGCTTTGTATGACAAAAAGCTATGTTGGATTTTTGATATCCAATAAATCCTTAGCGATGATTTAAACCGTTTTATGAATTATACTTCATAGGCCTCGACCGATGAATTAAGCTGTATATCGACATCACAATTGTTTAAACCAATCACGTACCCTATTTGGATCATTTGAAGTAGCCTAATTTAATTAATACTACTCATGGCCCGACCAATTACCTTGGATGGGTTTTTGTTTGACAACCATTTTATGTGCTACCTATTGGTCCTATATTACCTTAACCTAAAGCCCACACTTAGTATTATATATGATTCCCATTACTGTTGACCATGTGTGTGAAATTGGTTTTATTTATCCCCTTTGTGTTTGATAAAAAACGACTGTTATGGCTTTGTGCTTTGTTTCTTCTCCCTTCTTTAGCCTTTGTGGATGATCTTTAAGGCTACAATAAACCTCCAACACCTTGCCCTTTGTGGGAAACTAGAGAGCAACTAATTTTAAGGCGAATGGTTTGTGGTTTTTAGTTGACATTGTGGTGGTCGATTAGTTGAGACTGAGCCTGGTTCCTTGGAGTTTGGAGACTCATATCTAACATTTGGTATTAGAGTGTTTGTTAGTGGTTATTTATGTGCAAAATAGATCCAAAACCGGTGAAGAAAACTGTTGAAAAATCTGCCCAAATTTTTCAAGAAAAACCAGACTTGTAACTACGTTTTTCAGCTAATCCAGTAGGCTATTGGTGAAACGAAGATCGGAATTAAGATATGCAGGTGGAGAAGGTGTTGGAGGTCCGGTGCGTAAAGTTGACAGTCGGCAACAACGGCTGCACATGAGGATTTCGACGATGCATGTGGCGACGCAGACAAGCTCTTTCGGCAAAACTTTCTTCAGACAATTTTATCCTAACAGTTTTTCTAACGTGTTTGTGGTGTTAGTTTTCTATTTCAGGTAATACGGTAGAATCTAGAAGATTTTACCTCTGCACGTTCGGGATTTAGTTTTGCATTCTATCGGTTTCTACATACTTTAGGGCAAATAGTGGTGGTACTAAAGTGTTAAAATTATATTTCTCGTAATTTATGAACTCAGATAGGTCCGCTCTGGTAAATGGCTGATCTCGTTTAAATTTCAGTATTAGCGCGTCATCGTATGGGGTGACATTGGAATTGGGGTTACTGTGAAGGGGTAACCATTTTTTGTGCTAGAGATTTAGGAACTATTTTCCCTATTTGAAGTGTTGGATTTAACTGCAAGTTGATAATTGTTTTTATGTTTAATTGCGTGAGAATTTGATTTTTTGTTGATATACATTCGTACTGCATCGACTATTCTACTAGAACACCTAGACTTGACCCGTTTGAACATTTTCTTGATCTGAGATCTTGAGTCTCACGAAACCCTGGGAATTTAGAATGGTGTATAATATTGCCTTATAATTACTTTGTGTGACCTATTTGTGCATTTTGGTTGTTCTATTTTTCAAAATTTGAAATTGGAATTTTCAATGGGAAAGGAGACTTTTCAATTTGGTGACAAAAGATGAAGAGGATTTTGATTCAATAAAAAGTTTCAAATGTCATAGATGGCAAATTTCCTACGAATTTAACAAAAGCACAAAAATAAAAATATGATAAACTTGCTTACACTTCAATTATTTTAAACCTATCCGACACCGTTTTTAGAAAAGTTGGAAAACTTGATTCTACTAAAGAATCTTGGAAAAAGTTGGAGGACTTATATTTGTTTAAGTCTACACCTAATAAGTTGTACTGCTTGAAACATTTTTTAGCTTTAAAATGGATCCTTCAAAGGATCTTGATGACAATTTAGATGTTTTCAACAAACTTGTTCAAGATATCGCTAATTGTGATGAAAAAGTGTCTGATAAGTATAAGGTCACTATTTTGCTGAATTCTATGGCCGATTAATATGGAGAGGTTAACAATGCAATTAAGTATGGTACAGACACGACTATAATACATTTTGGGATATTAAAGCTGGACTGGTAATATCAAAATCAAGATGTTTGATGGGACGATTCAAACATTTGGCCAAGTTCAACATGTTCCAGATATAAGCATGAATTTAATCTTTTTGAGTACTCTAAAAAAGGTATAGGTATAAAGTGGAGTTCTGAAAGTTAGCAAGGGTGTCGGGTTTTTTGACGGGGACGGAGAAAGTTTGGGTTATATGTGTCAGAAGGTTCGACAGTCATTAGGGATATAGCTGCAGCTTATGGTTCAATAAGAAAAATCTTGGGTAGAGTTGGTTGTCATCGGGTTGTTCATTTTGATTTGAACAATAATATTGAGGAATCTTCCTATAGCTCAGATGGAGCTAGTTGTAATCTTGTTGATCGTGGTGATTCGAGCAATTTTCACAACTCAGGGTTGTTCGTGATGATTCGAACAATAATATTGGGGAATCTTCCTATAGCTCATGTGGAGTTAGTTTTCATCTTGTTGATCATGGTGCTCATGATGATTAGAGTAGGTTTGGAAACTCAGGTAGAGTTGGTGTTGCTCGTTGTAATTCGAACAGATTTGGTGACTCAGTTGGAGCTAAAAGTGAACACGATAATTCAAGCAAGGTTGGCGCAAGGCAGTCCTGCTGGTAAGCAAGACTTAGATTAAGTTCACAATTATTGAGTATGCCCGGAAGGGGCATGATGTGCCCGGAAAGGGCATGATGGAAGAGTTAGAGAATGACTTGAAGAGTAAAGACATAATTCTTTGCTATGGAATTTGTGTCAAGGTGGAGTTTGTTATGTTTGTAACTCAAATTCTATGTGATTTGGAAACTTGATTCATAAAAGAAGCTTAGATAATTTTGGTTTAGAAGTCTGGTTTGATAAGGGATCAAATATCATCATGGATTGAGAATTTGATTGGGATAAGGGCTTTCGAATTGATGAAAGAAGTGTTTTGAAAGGACAAGGACATAATTGAAGTCATCGGGACGCGGCATCGGGCGTGAAGAAGCAAAATAGGAGCTTGGCGTCGCGGTGCCGCAAGAAGAATGTACCAGTAAGGTCAGCATCGTAGCGCCACCTGACAGGTTTAGAATAGGATTCCTACTTGATTTTGACCGCGATTCTTGTACTCTACTTCATCTATAACTCCAAGATTGGGTTCCTATAAATACTTCATAAGGTATAGGCTCTTCAAAGACTTAACATAACAATTAGATCATTGTTGTATATTAAAACCTTGAGAGAATTATTTAGATTTAGATTGAGAGTATCAAATCTGGTAACAAAAATTAGTTTCTTGATAGTAGATTTGAAGATATTCGGAAGGAGTTCAAGGTGAATATGATTCTTATTTCATTCAAAATTCTCAATTATTAGTGTTACCCATTGTATTGGGATTTCACCCTATATTGAACTCTTTATATTAATTATGCTAGTATGTTGAGATTTTTTGGTTATACATATGTGTTATAGAACACATATTGGAATTGACAAATTGTTTAATTAGTTATTGGTCCAAAGAAATCCTTTATAACTCCTTACTATTGATTATGGTGAATTCTCTGTCCCTGACCATTGTTTTCCTAAATTTGGGTTTCCACGTAAATCCTATTTGTTGTGTGATCTATTATTTTTATACTACTCATATTATTCTCATTTTTATTATTTGGTTCGGTTCTCAACAACGTGGAATAAGGACAAGGTGACATTACAAACTAAGGTTTACTAACACAATGCATAAAGATAATATCGTAACGTAGTGCATGTCGTAATCTAATTTTTAGACAAAAACTTGATCCTTTGAAAACCCGCAAATGAACGAGATCGCGAACAAGTAATACGGTAGTGAATAGAATGTCGAACTACGAGGACTATATGTTTAAGCAAGTTAAAATTAATTGCAACTTTAATCGAATATCAAACAAATTTTGTGATTTTCTTATACTAACCCCTAAATTATCAATTAAACTAGTGAAAATAAGTAAATATATTTTTCAAATATGTGAGAAGCATTATTAAGATGTCGAATTTCCATTGTTGTTCCATTTTTAGTATACCTATTAAACTGACAATTTGAAATCATTCATGTTGGTCAATAATTCTAATTTAATTGAAAGTCTTTCTCGATAGCAATCAAATCTATTAACCTCATGTGACACTTCTATCTCTCGATGAAAGATGCAAGCATGATAAATGTATTAACAATTACTAGAACACTTACTGAAATCATATAAAGCTTAGAGGTATATCTATATCCTCTATCGAACCTTACAGTATTTATTATATTGTGCTTAGATAACAATAAAATCCATTGACAATTCTATTAGTGATCAAGCAATTGAAAAGAACGATAAAAATGATAATAAATATCCATAAATCAAACTAAATTAAAGTCAAAATAATTAAATTAAAACTAAAATATCATAAAAAGGGTTCATCTCATCCTAGTAATGTATAAAACTAGCCTAACATATCCAAATTATAAGAAATCATATTTAAATGAAAAGACATAACTCGAATTTTTGATAAATTGAGAAAATGAACATGAATTTTGAAATCTTTAATCTCTTCAAAGGTTTCTTGATAAATCTCCCTTATGTCTTCTCTTCTTTGCCCAAAACATAAGTTTGAATCTTCACTTGATTAAATTGTTGCAAGTGCCCTTCAATTCTGTCACAAAATTTATGAATTTTCCTCATTTGACGATAATAATTAATGAGTATTGGAGTATAATATGTATATGAGAGTTCTCTAATATGTATTTTACTGTTAGGTATTTGTAAGAGTAGAAAAAAGGTTGAAAATCACCTCCAAATTGATTTCTAAAAGAGTTCCAATCGAATAAGGGAAGTTACATTCACGAGCGATTTTTTTGTTTCTGCACAGCAGTCAATATTTTGGTCATAACTTTCTCTCCCAATATTTGATTGAGGTAATTCAAAGTGAATTCGAAACCTAACTCAAAGGGATACATCTTTTATGAAATAGAATGTTTCCAATTCGGACATTTACTATGCCAAAAATCAGTCTCAATATTCGGCTAAAAATATAAACTAAAACTTGTGAGATTGGGAATTGATTTTGATAATATTTTGATCATATTTTATTCCTTTTGAATTCTAGTTTCATCCAATTGTCTCCTAGAAATCTTCAAAGTATCTTCTTATACTCCGAATCAACTATTGAATATTTATAATTTGATCCTCAAACTTTGGACTTTGCCCTTTTTCCTGGATTTTTCCTTTGTTTCTTGCAATTCCTCGTTCAACCATTGAGTTTTACATATATAACATAAAATACAACAATTTAGAATATACTTTGTTAAAATAACTATTAAATATCGATATTTTAGGCCCCCAAATAAGTCTATAAAATACATGTATCAAATACCCAAAAACTTAAACATTTGTTTGTACTCAAACAAAACTATAATCTAAATAAAAACAAACGTGCAAGTATGCAAAAATATTTGGTTAGACAATCTAGTTTTTTAACTCTATATTTGAAATTATAGTACTAAATCTACAAACTATTTTAAAATCACAATATCAAACCAATATCCACTCTTACGATGCAAAACTGACGTGTGAGTGTGTGAGTGAAAAAACTAAGTAGACAATCATAAATTTACATTATTTTAATTCTGGACCCTCTATGGTCAAATATAGCATTTCAACTATCGTATGATTTACACACCACCAAACTTATTCTTTTTACTCTTTACCTAGTGTGCAATCTAAGGTTGAATTTTTCATTACTATCTCCACCCTCTCTAGTTCAGGTGGATGGACTCTACTAATTATAAGTCAACACATCAATAAACAAGAATTCTCCAATTCTTTGATTGCTTCGACATCTAGGATTAAACTAGGCTAATAATTCATCATCAAAATTCAAGTCTTCTCAAATAAGTGTTTGAGGCTTAACTATGGTATTTGGTGCGTCTTCTGTTTCATGCACCTGCTTTTTTCAAATTTAATTTTTTTTTTTTTTGCACTCTTTCTCCCTTAAGGTTTCTACATGACCTATGTAACGAGCTTTTGACCAATAACTCCCAAATCGGATTATTTTAGGACACCAGATTGTAAATACCCTAGTAAGCTTAATAACTCGAGTCATAAAGGCTATGCAGAGGTGTCTTTTATACCTTTTTCTACATTAATTAGTGCAATGTCCCTCATTAAACACATATCTAATCAAACCGACCTCCAATATTTTTCTTAAACACCCTTAATTTTTTTTCATCTCATGTAAATGTTTGAAGCTTAACCAGGGCATTTTGTGCGTCTTTTGTTTCATGCAACTGCTTTTTTTAAATTCTCTCCCTTAAACTTTCTATATAACCTATATAACGAGCTTTTGGGTGATAACTCTCAAATCAGATGATTTTAGGGCACCAAATTGTAAATACCCTAGCAGGTTTAATAACTCGAGTCATAAATGTCTTAAAGAGATGTCTTTTATATATTTTTCTACCCTAATTAGTGTAATGTCCCTTATTAAACACATATCCAATCAAACCGACCTCCAAGTTAAAACTTTTGCCCAATTTTATCCTATTAATCTAAGATAATCCACACATAAATTTTCACACATGTAATCCCAATTTACAACCGTATTTTCGTACAACCATAAAATCACCCCTAAACTATGATAAATTTGGTCTAAGGATCATTAATTTTGGGTATCTTTGGGTATAACATCTATGTTCAATCTATCAACATATCCAATATATGAATCAATTTATTGCATCATGATATAAAGCTCAATTCTAGTGCACATATAATATCAAGTTCTACAGGGCTGGGCATTAATCAATTTAAACGTGTAACATATCCACACTTTATAAATCAATATCAAATCTTAAATATAATCATCATTGCAATCTAAGTTATCTAACACACACAACCTAAAACAAGAAAATATTTATATTTTATTTTATTTTAATTTTGAATTTTTTTCAATTTTTTTGATTTTTTGATTTTTCTATTATATACTAAAGTAATAATGAAAAAAAAAAAAACAAACATTCAAAAACACACGAAAAGTGAAAACTAAAAATTTTTTCAAAAACAA
>CAIGRF010163514.1:5200-54544 GCA_903798235.1 Fraxinus ornus
GGTCAAAGTTGCTGACATCTTGTCAATTCCCAGCAACGCATCATCCAAATCCAGCTGTGCGAGTACTGTACGCATCTTAACCTGCCATAGCGAAAATCTAGTGCTACGATCCAAAAGCGAAATGTCATACTTCATGGAAACCATCACGAACAAATCAAATATTGCGATCTACAGAACTGTTGAACTTTGGCTCTGGTACAACTTGTTAGGATTGATACCATTTGTTGTAACACCAATCACTGGATTGAGATGTTGAAATTATATGACAAAATAATCAAGTATTTGATCAAGAACAAAAGAATAAAAGAAGACAAAAATATGGTAGATGAATTAAAATATTTTATTTACTCAAGAATAATAGAGAAGGGAGAGAAATATTACAAATATCCTAAAAGCTAGTAATCATAAATCTCACACTTGTTAAATTATATAGAAGAGCCTAATATTTATAAAAAAATATATAGGGGAAGTTCAAACTCTCTTGGTAGAATTGTTGATAAAGTAGGATACTAAAAATCGAGTCCAAAACGAAGTAGGAGAAGAAAACGTGGAAAACCTGAAAACAGAATAGGTGACAGTGGGCGCCACGGCGCTGATCAATCTGCCCGAGTTTTTTTTTTTGTTCAAATTGTTTTCTCCATTCTAAAACTCTTCTTCAAGTCTAATACTAATTTACAATTCTCAATGGGCTTCCAACATAGAATTTCAACTTAACCTAGGATTCCAATAGTATTCCAAACTGAATTCTCTTTGACGTGCACTTTAATTAGAATTCTTTAATTACTTTAACAAAAACTCGTGTCACACCCAAATTCCAACATGTTCATCCACAAAATTATATTGCACTACTTGGTTAAAGATGATTATTACGGAGCTCCCATCTTTCAAACATAATTCAAGCTGTTATGCCAGATCTTCTACTATGATTAATGTAACTTAAGATTGGCATGCTAAACGAAATAATAGCTTCATTGTGCACGATAACACAAATAATACATACGAACAGTTCAATGTCGGCATGGACAAGGCCGCGCCCACAGAGTATTCAGGATAATGCTGTAGTCACCAAAATGCTTCATAATCCTTTTTCCATTATTTACACCCTACTTTTCTTCTTCTGAAGCATTAAGCCAAACACATCTCATGACTTAAAATCCAAACATTGGGCTACAAAAACCACGAGGCATCAATATACTTTTATGGCAATGTTAACCAAAATTCCTCCTTTGGCAGAAATAATGAATTTAAAAATGCAAAATCACAAGGAGTATCCAACTCAATTAGACAAAATTCAACCAAACTAAAAACAAATGAATCTCTTGATCACTAGGTTTAAGCAGCCAATTACATAAAGGCAATAAAACATAAACTATAGTCAATTTAAATTAGCAAATTATAATTGCGAAAATCCCAATTAATTAACATCATTCTGAAGGAAAAAATAAAAATCACAAATCAAAGGAAAAACTTGATTACATTGATTTCTCCATTTTCGTACTAGAATTTTCTTTCAATTAGACTCTGTGGGATATGCCACAACGGCTCAGCCACCTTGAGCTTGAGGTGTTCAAGGGATTTCTGGTATTAGAACATCGACCTGCCAGTTAGATACAGTTAGCTACAGTTTGAAAGTTGGTTAGTTAACTGGTTGTATAGTTGTTAGTGAATTAGTTAGTGAATTAGTTAGTTAAAATCGTTTAATTCCGCTGCGCATGCATAAGTAGATTCCCAACACTATGTTGATTGCTTTGTCCATGAAAAATAAATTGGGATTCATCGATGGATCCATTTTGCGTCTTGAGAATGATCGGAGCTGCTCAATTCATGGATCCGAAATAACAACATTGTTATCTCTTGGATCCTAAATTCTGTATCCAAGGAGATTTCTACAAATGTTATATATTCTGAATCTACGTATAGTAGCTTGTCCCCCTTCTTCAAATGTAGGTAGGGCCAGTTCAGGTTCATCTGTTGTGGTAGAGTTTTCAAACTCAGGTTTTGAGTCGGGAGCTTCGTCAAAAGTTATGTGATTAACATAGACTTCTTCTTTATCCTCATTATTGTTTAGAAAAGGGTAAATTTTTTTATGTTTTCGTCTTCTCCTTGATTGTTGAGACTTTGGACATGGATCAGAAGTTGTAATTCCAAGTCGAGAAAATGCAGATTGTCTTTGAGACGACTTCAGGAGAACTTGTACTTTATTATCAATTTGGGTAGAAGAAGAATGATCCTCACTTAACCTTTGAAAGATGGAAGTTTTACCTTTTACATCAACCATTGGGGAGGATTCCCATTTTAACCTTTTAAACACCGAAACTCTGGCATTCTCATTTTTTATTTGATCGAACACTGAAGGTTTCGGCTGTTCAGGTTTCTCTCCTGCAACCTCGTAAATTTGAATCATGATTGGGTTCAAGGAAACCTTCTTGACTTCTTTTTTGATGGATTTGGATCATATCACAAACCATACCTAGGTTACGACATGAGGGTTCCATCAAAATTAGAAGGGATGCTCCCACCCGAAAGGACAGCATCAAGATCACCTAATTTACGAGGCTCTCATTTCCCAAATTCGACATTCTCAAAAAACTTTTTGACTTGAGAATTATAGTACAATTTAAAAGTATGTTTTGGTTCATCGGCTCTTTTAGTACCTGCTTGTCTTGTTTGGACGAGTTAGAAATGCCGAGCTTTGATATGTCTGGAATCGATGTCGAAACTTCCAATAATGATTTGCGTTCTCCCGGAACTGCCATGAGTTGATGGAACAAAATCAATTTTGGAATACTAGGTATTGGAAGAGTTAACTCCTTTCTCAATACCTCAACATCGGTCGATTCTGTCTGAGATTTTTTACCTTTAGAGAATCCTTTATACGTAAATTTTAACTTACCTTTGATGAGCTTATGAGATTGAGAAGTACTAGATGTACCGTCATCATCATCATCATCATCTTCATTTTCTTTAATTTTAAATTTGGACATGATTAACCCTGTAGAATTACACTCTTCATCTTCCATGTAAGATTTGGCATCAGCAAAATGAGATTCTTCTTCGAGGAATGGTTTGGACTCAACTACTACACATTTGACTTCTATATCTCGACTGTATTTGAAGTATTGGTGCCAAGTCGAACGTACTACTCTATTTTCATGCAGCTAAATACGTCCAAGGAGTAACTCGTATTATGTTTTAGGATCGATGACATGGAAGAGAGTCGATGAATTAACTCCCCTATTTGCAGCTTCAAACGAATCATGGCAATGGCTCGCTGACTTTTCTCGTTGAATCATTGAATCATGATCTTACTCTTGGACAGATCACCAGTATTAATTCCAATCTTCTTCATTATTTTGACTGGCATGATGTTCACAGTAGATCTACAATCGATCATTATGCGATTTATCTTGGATTCTCAAATATAACCACTAACATTGAGTGGTCTATTATGTAAACGAGAGCACAGTTGTAAATCTTTATCATCAAATGTGATGGTGGCCATACAGTCTTGTCGGGTTGTGGATCCAATATGTTCTAAGACTTTGCCTTCATATTCTTCCAGATGTATCAACGTCGTGATTAAAGCCATTCGATCATTGAAAGGAAGCTTAAGAAACTCTACTAAACTTGTATATGAAGGAATATTATTGAGTCACGAGATAGTTTTCTTCTGTTTTAAACTCTCTCGATATGTTATTTGCTTTGTCTTTCTCCTCCACATTGATAACATTAGAGGTAAAATATTCATTGTCGAATAAACCCTTGGGAAAATAATCACCCAGGGTTGGTAGTCTAGCGGCTTCTACTCCCATTGATTTAGTAGACACTTTTAGCTCGACTTTAAAATTTCTTCTTTGGTTGTTTCTCGATTTTCGTTTCTCATTACAAATACTAAGACTTGGAAATTGTGGAATCATTCGATGGCATCTTTTCCAAGGGTCCATCCTTCCTGATTTTCTTTTAATGTTACTTTTTCATTAGGTTGAACTTTCATACCCGATGCCCCTAACTTCGGTCATGCAAGAGATGTAGAAGGTGATATTTTACCTGTTTTATTTGACACTTGGTATTTTTCCTTCTTACTTATGAAGGTGGACCAACTATCATCGATCTCATCTTAAGACTCTGAATCAGAATCTCAAGCATCCAAATCATCCGTTATAATTTCGTAAAATGTCGGACGATTGGGTACACTTGGTCCATCCATTCCTGGATAGACGTAATTAATAGTAATTTCTCCATCTACCTCAAACTTCACTGGAATTGCTCCTTCTGGAAGTCACGGTCCAAACTCTTCAATCTAGGATGTATTGGCATCATACGTATGAAGAAATGTATGTCCCTTCTTTGCAATGGAAATTGGATCGAACGATCCAAACAAAACTATCGAGCAGGCAACCATTGGGTCTTCTCTGGTTTCAAGTTTGATCTTATTTTCTTTGTCCAAGCGATCAATAAGATATTTTAGTACAAAATATCTTTCCATAGATAATTCTATAAAATTTACAATATGTAGGATGATTGAGCTTACCAACTTCCTGAGGTCTCTTTGGGGCTGGAAGTTCGATTATCTTCTATTCAATAAGTTGATTCAGAATTCCAGAAACTTTAGAATCTGAAAATGGGTATCTTCTCTTCAAGTTCTTTTAGAGTCACGTGACCTCTAATTTGGACTTGTCCCCTGTTAGGTCTGAACTCTAGTTTTGGTTTTGGTCTTAGGTTTGATTTCGACCCTTAGAAGGCTATCTTTGTGGGGATAGTGAAAATTGTCATTACCTCTTTGGACTTGCCTACCTTGACATCCTTCTTTATTTATTTCTTGGGATCTTTCTTGTCAGGTGGATCACTTGGTAAGTAACTCCCATGCCTTACAATTTGGAGCTAGAGGTCATGAGCGCATGTCACCAACTCTTCAAATGAGTGAGGCATGTTTGCTTGGAGATTGTAGAGTAATCCCAATGCATACCTTGTACACACATGTCAATGGAAGATGCTTCACTTATTCTTTACTTGCAATTGAGCACGAGGTTCCTCCAGCACTACGACGGGCTCTTCCTTACTCTGCTTCGTTCGAGCAATTTCGAAAGGCTGACAGTTCGCCTGGATCTATAGAAATGTGTCAGGAATTCTCATTCAAGTTGATCCCAACTATCAATTGACCCAGTCGGTAAGTTGGTATATCATTCGAATGCGGTACCTTTGAGGGACAGTACGAACTGATTTACCATTGTGTCATTGTAAGTGCCTACATTGTTACACGTCTAAATAAAATGAGCAACATGTTATTTTAGGTTGCCCTTCCCATCAAAACATTGGAATTTTAGTGGTTGGTAACCGAGTGGCGTCTTTATTTCGTCGATTAAACGACTATAAGGCTTGGTATAGACCAATGAAGATTGCATTGAACCACCATACTGGGCACGAATGGTGTCCGTAATCATATGTTGAAGTTGGCAAACATATAAAAAGCTAACAGAGAGTTGAGTACTATCACGCAAAACGTTTTGAACAACTGTGCGCTCATGTATATCTTGTTTATGTTGGCGTTCTTGGACTTCCGATCTTTAGCTTTGGAAGATCATGGAGTTTCTTGATCTTCTTTTGCCAGATTTTGCAACTCTAGCTTGTGCATGAGTGCAGCAACCTGTGNAGCATCCAAATCATCCGTTATAATTTCGTAAAATGTCGGACGATTGGGTACACTTGGTCCATCCATTCCTGGATAGACGTAATTAATAGTAATTTCTCCATCTACCTCAAACTTCACTGGAATTGCTCCTTCTGGAAGTCACGGTCCAAACTCTTCAATCTAGGATGTATTGGCGTCATATGTATGAAGAAATGTATGTCCCTTCTTTGCAATGGAAATTGGATCGAACGATCCAAACAAAACTATCGAGCAGGCAACCATTGGGTCTTCTCTGGTTTCAAGTTTGATCTTATTTTCTTTGTCCAAGCGATCAATAAGATATTTTAGTACAAAATATCTTTCCATAGATAATTCTATAAAATTTACAATATGTAGGATGATTGAGCTTACCAACTTCCTCAGGTCTCTTTGGGGCTGGAAGTTCGATTATCTTCTATTCAATAAGTTGATTCAGAATTCCAGAAACTTTAGAATCTGAAAATGGGTATCTTCTCTTCAAGTTCTTTTAGAGTCACGTGACCTCTAATTTGGACTTGTCCCCTGTTAGGTCTGAACTCTAGTTTTGGTTTTGGTCTTAGGTTTGATTTCGACCCTTAGAAGGCTATCTTTGTGGGGATAGTGAAAATTGTCATTACCTCTTTGGACTTGCCTACCTTGACATCCTTCTTTATTTATTTCTTGGGATCTTTCTTGTCAGGTGGATCACTTGGTAAGTAACTCCCATGCCTTACAATTTGGAGCTAGAGGTCATGAGCGCATGTCACCAACTCTTCAAATGAGTGAGGCATGTTTGCTTGGAGATTGTAGAGTAATCCCAATGCATACCTTGTACACACATGTCAATGGAAGATGCTTCACTTATTCTTTACTTGCAATTGAGCACGAGGTTCCTCCAGCACTACGACGGGCTCTTCCTTACTCTGCTTCGTTCGAGCAATTTCGAAAGGCTGACAGTTCGCCTGGATCTATAGAAATGTGTCAGGAATTCTCATTCAAGTTGATCCCAACTATCAATTGACCCAGTCGGTAAGTTGGTATATCATTCGAATGCGGTACCTTTGAGGGACAGTACGAACTGATTTACCATTGTGTCATTGTAAGTGCCTACATTGTTACACGTCTAAATAAAATGAGCAACATGTTATTTTAGGTTGCCCTTCCCATCAAAACATTGGAATTTTAGTGGTTGGTAACCGAGTGGCGTCTTTATTTCGTCGATTAAACGACTATAAGGCTTGGTATAGACCAATGAAGATTGCATTGAACCACCATACTGGGCACGAATGGTGTCCGTAATCATATGTTGAAGTTGGCAAACATATAAAAAGCTAACAGAGAGTTGAGTACTATCACGCAAAACGTTTTGAACAACTGTGCGATCATGTATATCCTATTTCTGTTGGCATTCTTGGACTTCTAGATCTTTAGCTTTGGAAGATCCTGGATTTTCTTGATCTTCTTTCGATAGATTTTGCAACTCTATCATGTGCATGAGTGCAACAAACTTGTGTGTGTATTTCTCTTCTAGTGACTTCGTTGGTTTTTTAATGGCTAAAGCCATTTGTCAGATTCGATCATCTGAGCCTGATTTTGCTTCCGTGACCATCACGCTGAAGTGATTCTTCAGACGAAGTATAGTCTCCCCACCTTTGTAAAGAAGTGGTATGAGGGGATCTAGGCAAGGATATTCTACTGGAGACGGAGCCCAAATGAGAATATTTCGCTGAACTCTTGGTCTTTTTTTTGTTGAAAGAGAGTTTGGCTTTGTAAAAGTAATTTTTATTCTACCTTTGTTGGAGAACTTCTTTAGTAGTGGGACCGGTTGAGTTTTCCTGCTTCTTGTTTGGGCTCTGGTTGCACGGAACAGTTCAGCAAGTGTCTCTTTGAGATGAGTCATAATTTGCTTTGCTTATTCGTTTATCTTTGTTGATGTTGTGGTTAAAAGTTCAAGATTCTGAGATCAAAAGATGAAATGACAAGAAGGTCCCACCGGGCGTGCCAAGAAATTTGTACGACGAATTTCGTGTATTAAAATGCAGAAATCGTTACAAAATGTATTTTGAAAAATACAAATAGATATGAATCTTCTTGTAATTGTAAAATTGAAAAAATCCTCTGATTAATTATCTGAATATTTGAAGTCGAGGAGCCACGTGACTTGAATCACAAGCTTCGGGATTTGATGAGAATCTTGATCTTGATTTAATTTGAAGAAGACTTTGATTTTCTTGGATTTACTTAATTTGAAGAAGATTTTGATCTTATTCGTATTTGCCAGACTTGGAGTTAAGAGAATTTTGTCAGTACTTCGTGAATTTCTTTTGTCCACTTCTCCCTTCCTTTGTAATGGACCTTTGATTCTATTTATAGGAAAAATTCATTTTGGTAACCACTCAATTAATTCAATTAAATTGATTATAATTGAATAATTGTGGATTTTTTAAAAAAGTGGGATGGACCTTTAACATTTTATGGCCTAAGCTTTAATTTAGTAAATTTAATTGTGCTAGTTATTTAAATCGACTCAACACATTATTTGTTATTTTATTTATTTATGTCTACAGAGCCATCCTAGTAGAAGGCCCTGGCCTCTCTTCAATATTAACCCTTCAGCCAATGGGAACCACAATAATAGTAATAATAATAATAATAATAATAATAATAATATGCTCTTAAGATAAGACATAGAGTTCACACACCTCTACAAACTTAGACATCTACCGGGGTATGGGATTATTGTGAAAATTGTATATATGTCCAAACTCGTATGATGTAATATAGCTAGTGTTTAGGAGACGACTCACCCTATTCATCACCAATGTTTAGGAGACGATCTATCATGAAAGAAGGCTACTTGTAATGTAGAGTGAAAACTACATTCGAAACAAAAAGATCCAAAACTAGAAGAAGGAACGATAAAAGAAAAGAAAAACATACCAAAGTGTGTTGTTTAGGCAGTGACAAAACAATTATAAGCATTGTTTCTATTTGGCTAAACTTTGGCTACTTAATATGGAACTTAGACTTTCGGTGAGGGTTATTATCCTAGTTAAAGCTTGGAAGTTGAGACATTCAAATCTATGGAGAATCATCACATATTGAGATAGTGACTTTCATTAGTGAAACCTAACCAAACTTAGAGGAAAATGAAAAGAGTGTTGTGTAATCAACCTTGGAAAAAACACATCGGGAATGTGATTGAAAAATAAGTTTGGGGTGTGCATCCCCTGAGAAAGAAAGGAAATATTTGACTATAAAGAATAGGAAATAACCAACATAAAAGCTTATGGTTATTAGGTTGACTATGAACACACACATCGATCGAACATTGAATTAGTAAAACAATTAGTTTTATTTGCATTATTATGAACTTTTTATAAATTGTCAAATGATTTCAAATACTTGATGTAAGTTTGGCACAATTATTTAAAGTTCTTTTGTTTTTGTTTGCATTGTTTAGTAGATAGTCTTGCTTAAGATGAACAAGAGTTTAAGTTTTGAGGTATTTTACAAATGCATTTTATGTATTATTTGAGCTTCTATTCTTATTGATTTATCGTTATATGGAGCGAATATCTACTCAGTTTAGGTTATTTTATGATTGATTTAGGTAAAACTCAAATTGAACAAGTTTGGATGAAATTGAATTGAAGCTATAAAAAATTGAGGAATGGGGATCAAAATGATCAAGCCTTGAAGTAGATGATCAGCCATGCAAATAAAGAGGACATGGGATGCACAAAATCTTAATGTGGAGGACCAAAGTGCACTTAATTATCAAAAACTCTAACTTTTGTTGAATTTTTAATCATATTCAAATTCCACATTGAATATGCTTTATATCTCCTTTTTAGAGTTATTCTGGATTTCTATATATACTTTTCATTTTTCTTTTCATGGTTCACACAATTTTAGAGAGAGAAAAACACAATCATCAAGATCAAAGGGTAAAAAGTTAGGGTTTGAAGATTTTTGAGATTGAAGAAGAATCTTGATGTAAATCCAATTATGTCCATCATCAAGATTTCAAAACCTGGTTATGAAAATGTTGATTTTTTTAATTTTTTTTATGGATTTTAATACTTTGAATTACTTAGCCAATAAATCAATGATTTTGTGAATTTATAACGAGTCAAGAGATGTGTTTTAGGTTTAGACCACATAGTAAAATCTATGAACTAGTATAAAAATATAGAGAAACTTTTCCAGTTAATGCAGTCGTTATATGGATTATTAGAGATTTAGTGCATTTAAATAGAGATATGAAATTGACTTAATTAAATAGAGTCAATGTGAACTCGAGACAACTGCATAGGCTAGCTTTTCCAATGGAGAGTAGCAAAGTTCGGCTTCGTGCAGAGCTTTGCTAATGTAATAGATGGGGTGCTGTATTCCTTCTTCTTCCCGAGCTAACACGACACTTGTGGCATGTTCTGATACAGCTAAGTACAATATCAATGTCTCCCATGTCTTTAGTTTTGACAACATAGGAGGGTGTGCCGATGCAACTTTAGTTGGTTGAATGTAAGTTGGCATTCGGATGTCCAATTGGATTTTTCCCTCCTTTCAATACGTCAAAGAAAGATATGCATTTGTCTGTTGATCTTTACATAAAGTGGCTAAGGGCTACAATCTGTCCATTCAGACTTTGAATCTCTTTAGGTCTGGTGGGAGATTGCATTTCGATTATGGCTCTTTATTTCTCTGGATTAGTTTCGATTTTTCTATGGTTCACCAAATATCCCAAAGATTTTCCTGAGCTGACACCGAAAGCATACTTGTGTGGATTTAACTTCATTCCATAGATTCTCAGGATCCTGAACATTCCAGCGAGGTGGTGCTGATGATCTTGAGCATTTATGCTTTTTACTAGCATATCAACGATATATACCTCCATGGTTTTACCGATCTGTTTGGCAAACATAGAATTTACCAAACGTTGATAAGTTACCCTAGCGTTCTTGAGACCGAAAGGCATAACTTTATAGAAATAAAGACCTCGGTCAATAATGAAAGCTGTGTGTTCCTAATCCGATTCATACATGGGAATTTGGTTATACCTTCAATAAGCATCCATGAAACTGAGTAATTCATGTCCATCAGTAGCATCCACCATTTGATCTATTCTTGGCAGCGAGCAGCTATCTTTTGGGCATGCTTTGTTTAGATCAGTAAAATCGATGCCCGTCCTCCAGTCTCTATTACTTTTCTTAACAAGAACAGGGTTTGCGACCCATTTATGATATTTAGCTTCCCGAATAAATCCATTGTATAGCAACTTTTGTACTTCTTTATTTAAAGCTTCATACCGCTTTGAATTCAAAGGCCAACGTCATTGCTGCTTAGGACGCACTACAAGATCAATCTCCAATTTATGGCACATAATCTTTGGGTCAATTCCCTTCATATCTGAATGTTTCCAGGCAAAAACATCGAGGTTTTCTTGAAGGAACTCGATAATTTGATCCCTGAGTGGTGACCATAGTTCATGACCTATTTTGAGCTTCCTCTGTTGTTCCTCAATTCTGACTTTAATAGCATCCACCTCTTCCACTGGTTCTCCTCCTCTCACTTTCAAATGGGAGTCCAATGAATTTAGTGTGGGTTCTACCGTCCATACCATATAGACATTGGAAGGAAGATGGATCTTTTTGTCTTTCGGATCGAACATTACTTGGCATTTTTCAGCAACCTCCTTGTTTTCCCTAATATGACCTACACCATGAGGCGTGGGAAACTTGATAGAATAGTGGTACATGTACACAATTGCTTTAAGGTTAAATAGCAGGGACTGTCCCATGATAGCATCATAAGGGAATTTTGAGTCCAGAACCACAAAGTCTGCGCTCAGCTTAACTCGACGAGGAAATTCTTTGAGCTCCACAGGAAGTTTGATTACTCATTTTACTACAGAGATGGAACTGTTAAGTCCCAAGATCATATTCGGGTAAGGTCGTAAAAAGCTTAGGAGAATCCCAATTCATTACAAGGTACTGACATAAAGAATGTTGAGAAAGCTTCCTATATCGACCAGGATCCTAGGAATGTCTACTCCCGATATAAGAATGCAGATTACCAAGATCCCTGAATATGGATTCGGGTCCGCTTCCCTTTCTTCAAACAAGAGCTAGTCATCAGTCGCATTTTTGATGTGTTTTTCAATTATGTCAATATCAGATAGGTCGGCCATGATAGGTCGTTTAGATTTGAACTCTCCCTTCTCTTTGCATTGTTGATTCTATATCATTCAGATCTGGGGGCAGGCAGGTCTATGTTGCAGGCTCTTGCTTCTGCCTAATTTCCACACCCCACCCCGGGTCCATAGGAAATTGGGAACTTTATGTAATAATGATATATTGAGGTAGCTGCTTGTAGCTCGTGCAGTATAGGCCTCCCTAATATAGTATTATAATTGGAGGGAAGACCAACAATAACAAAGTTTGCTAGAATCCTTCTTTAGCAATGGGGTTCTCCTAGCTCCACCATCAGGAGGATTTGTCCCTTAGCTTCTATGGGATCCCTAGAGAATCCTTACAACCTTTTGGGGTATGGTTGTAAGTATTGTTCATATATTCCCATTTGCTCCAGAGTTCGAAAATATATCACGTTGACTTAACTTCCATTATCCACCAGAGTTCGATGTATTTGGGCCTCAACGACTGTCATGGCTATAACTAAGGTGTCACTTTGATCTTGCAATACTCCTTGTGAATCTTTTTATGTGAATCTGAATCATTCTAAGTATGGCGTTTCACGGGGTTCAGTATGTAGATACATCGGATTGTGGTTCTCCCAGGTGCGTGCGTCATGAGCCGTCCTTTGCTTGGCCCTTTATGAGCCTTCAAAGCACTGGTTTCCACCTATTAATGTTTAGATCTCGACCCAGTGTTGTGAGTCAAGAGCTTGAGGTCCAGGTCGAACTTGTTGGGTAACTCTTTGTTGATTAGATAGTTGAACTCCGACTAGATTAGCCTCTCTAGGTTTAGCCACGAATTTTTGTAGGTAACCTCGCCTAGTAAGTGATTCCACTTCTTCTTTTAGATTCATGTAGTCATCGGTATTGTGTCCCGCCATCCTATGAAAATGACAGTACTTTGCTTGTCCTTTCCCGCTAAATTCCTTTTTTTGTGGTTGAGGTCGACGGAAGGTCTCCTTCTCCCCAATTTGTAGGAAGACTTCATCCAAGGTTGCATTCAATGGATGATATTCACAAAATTTGTCAGGATATGGCTTTGAATGATTTTGATCTCTCCTATCTTTTCTTCTTTCTCGTACGACATCTTTATCCACTTGTTTCCCTTTGACTCGATGCGGGGACTGTGGGTTAGGTTTGGGATCCTCCTGACCTGAGGTGGCCTCTTCTGCACTAATGTATTTTTTAGCTCGGCTTAAGAATTCATGGTACTACGAAGTCCGTCCTCATGTACAGACCACCAAAACCTTGTTTTTTGTCTCAATCCTGAGAGGACCGCCATAAGTGCAGCATCGTTAGAACTTTGCTTGACCTCCATAGATTGCTTGTTGAATCTATTCAAAAAACTCTTGAGTGGTTCCATTTTCCCTTGCTTTATGCCTATAAGTCGTTCCTTCGGTGCAGTTCTCGCTTTTGAGCCCATGAACTGAGCAAGGAACACCGTGACGAGGTCGTTCCAGTTTCTTATCGAACTCTGGTGCTGTCTTCTAAACCATCATTGAGCTTTATCTCCCAATGTTAGGGGGAAGGCGTGGCACATTATGGTATTTTCCACCCCTTGAAATTCCATCCAAGATGTATATTTATCCAGGTGACTCAAAGGATCTCATTCTCCTTCGTACCCAATAAGCTGTAGCATTTTCAGCTTTTCGGGCAAGGGTTCAGCTAAGATATCTTTAGTGAACGGGGAGTCGCATTTTGTTAGATATTCTTCTAGGCTTCCTCCATTTCTAGCCTCAAAATCAACTATGTGCTTTTTCAAGGCAGTCATTTCGGGCTCAATTTTTTCTGTAGGGTTAGTCGTGTGAGGCTTGTCATGCCTACTAGTTGGTGTCAACGAATATTGGGGACCAAGCCGATCGAATACATTGTTCGTTCTTCTGGCGGTTGGTTTCATTGCTATGGGAGAACTCCTAACTTCCTCGGTCTTGCTCTTTGAGGATTCTTCATTTGAAAACTGAAGAGCTCTCTTAGTGGGGAGTCGCCTGGTTCTTTCACTGCAGCGGGATTCTACCTCGATTTCTTGTGGTAGATTGCGAGCTTGTTTTTGCTCTAATCTACCGACCACATTAGTTAATTTTTCAATAGCCTCTTTCATCGCCATTGTTTGGGGTCAATGGTGTTGTTCTGATCCTGTCTTTGACCTACAACTGGTGAGTTAGGGCCTTGTTTCGAGCGCGTGTAGGATTGATTTTTAGAAGTTGAAAGTTCATCCATGTTTTTGGTTAATTTCAAAAAGGATGAGGCTATCTTTTTCAAGTTTTGGGGCCCTCCTTCTATCGCCAATCTGTTGACGTTGAAAATTGTATGGGCAAGATTCAAGCCAACTTCAAAGAAGAATGCGACTTTTGATCCATTGCAAATATCCAATTACAAGTAATTGGGCCTTTTGTTTCTATATTTCTATGAGATATTTGAAATATGAATATTACAATAAGATATGTCATGTGTAAAAGTCGGTCCCCCTCTCTTTCTCACTATTTCTCTTTTTATAGGAGAGAAGGTACATTCTTCATTAATTTCCTGTCTTATCACCTGAAATTCTGAGCTGAGGAAGTACACATGTGGAAATATGTAATTGGCCACGAGCTCGATTTGGAAATCCTTATGATGAGTAAATCTTGTAGGTAGACCCCAGTAATTAATGAATGTGTCTTGGAACAAGGATCTAATCATGGTGACTAGAAGCTGATGTATATGCTGATGTAAGATTATCCCTTGTGGATCACTATGAATGGTTGGATTATTGATCTTGTCAGTGATCCTCAATCATTAAGATTCCCTTGCTATCGAAAGAATACACAAGCTTCTTAGATACGCTATCCATTCGAACCAACCTCATATCATCGAACTCTCATTATCACGCGCTTGTTACGTACAATAATCCGACCTGAACTTAGCCATTATTGGATAACCGAACTGATCTTTTATCGCATGTATTTAATCTGACCTTAATGACCTAAGAGCTCAGCTCGTCAACAAGTCAAGAGAGAAAACCAAATGTATTTTTAAGTGTGAAGAATTGCATTAGGAACAAATGTTACAATAATTACTTATTTATAGATTCTTGGCTAAAGTGGTTGTCGTTGGCAGAGAACCACGTGGCCTCATTTTTTAGGTTGAAGTCTCACATCACTTAATTTACTGTGCATTTAATATATTAACAATGGATCAATCGACATACACCCTAGATTGACAATCATGACATTCACTATTATAAACATTATATCAATCATTCTCAAAGATTGTCTGCAGATCCTCTAATAGACAGCAAGGACTTTAGCTAAAAGAAGGTTCGGATGGAATAAGGGCTTCTGCTTCGGTCAAATAGGATCTTTGGAACAAAGGGGATCAGCTTTTACTGTAACTTCTTTATTTTGACCGATTGGATTTTTGACCTTGTCATATTTAACTCAATGACTCAATGTAGACTATAACATGGTCTCTACTAGGAGGCTTGGTAGCGAGGCATAACAATAGTCTGTCGAGTCTATGCATGATTATTTATGTAATACATGAACTTTTTTGAGGAAACGGAGCCTTAGACCCCAGTGAATGGTAGCCATGTAATTGAATTAGAAGATGATGAGATTGGGGACAAAAATTCGACTTCTGAAGTGGTTGGCCCCAAAGCCATTGTCCCTTTTTTTCTAGCGCATATCCCCCTAACTTTCTTAGTTTAGGTTGTTTGTAATTTCTTTTTTATTTCTGCATTATAAATAGACTCGCCCCCTAATGTAAAAATCTTCAATAAATGAATGAAATTTCTTATTTATTCCTTGTGCAAAAAAAAATTTGAATGCTTGCTGAATTTCGCATACGTTACTGCTTTTGACGCGCTTCAGCTTTTATTAAACATTTGTACGTGTTATAAGTTCGAATACTTTTTGCCCCTTTTTACTTTATCTTTCCTGAGCATGGGCTTGAATGATTCGTCCATACTGAGGCTTCCTCCATGACTTTTGTCATTGGGGCATGTGTTATCAACCTCTACGAGTAAGGATGTGGTCCCCTTTGGGATCCATCTCTTCGTCGAGGTACCCACGCTTCCTTACCTAATGAGTGGCTCATCAGGCAAAGGCTTTTCCCAGGACATTTGTCGCTAGGAGATACTTTTCTTTCAAGAATTTTAACAAGGATACTTTTATTGAATTAAACAATTTGTGATTGAACTGAGCAATCACACTTCCACTGATATTACCACCTTATGCATTCTGCGTTCTAAGGATGAGGTTGTGCCTTTCCATCCAACTTTCAATCCTATAAGTTCCAGGTCGAACCTCTTATCTGATGTGATAGGAACCCTCCTAGTTCGGAGCAAGAGTCCATATCCTTAGCTCTTTATCGGACATGAATACTCTTCGCAATACAAGGTCATTCACACGAAAGGACTTTCTCTGACCTTAGAATTGTAGTACTGGGTTATCTTTCGTTGGTAGGTAGATAATTTCACTTGGGATTCATTCATCCTTTCATCAAGAAAATCAAGTTCACACATCCTCAACTCGTCATTAAATATTTCATTGAACTGTAAGCGAAGAGGAGAGGGTGTACCTACTCCAACTTTGCTAATAGCCTCTGTTCTATAAGCTATCGAGAAATAAGTTTCTCCTGTAGCCATCTTCTTGTGATTCTGATAGCTCATAGGAACTAAGGTTGCTCATTCACCTAAGCCCCTTTGGAAGCATCCAACTTCTTCTTGAGCATATATTTGATGGTTTTATTGACATCTTCCACCCGCCCGTTAGCACGAGGATGGTGGAGATTGGAGAAGTTCTTTTTGATTCCTAGTTTCTCACATAAGTCACTGACCTTCTTATTATCAAACTAATGCCCATTATTTGAGACAATTGAATGGGAAATTCTGAATCGGCATATAATATTTTGGCCAAAACTTGAAAGTGTTGGCTTATGTAATTTTGGTTAGAGGTTCGACTTTAACCCATTTAGTGAAATAATCAATAGTGGTGATAGCGAAGTTGGCATTGCTACTTCCTTTAGATGGGGTCTTATAAGATCAACCCCCATTTGGCAAAAAGCCAAGGGTTGGAGACTTAGTTCCTAAGAGGGTTATCTTTGTATTATCGCGAAGTACTAACATTTGTAACATATTTTCACAAACTACTATGCATCCTTTTTTAAAGTAGACCAATAGTATCCTTTCCTCAACACTTTATGTGCCAGATTCCATCCTCATGCATTGTTGCCGCAAACCCCTTCATGAATTTCTTGGAGCACGTAGGTGGCCTGTTTGCCACCTATGCATCGGAGTAGGGGTAGGAAGAAACTTCGCTTATATACCACATCATCCTAAAAAAATAAAATGCATAGCTCGTCTTCTAAGCTTCCGTGCCTTCTCTTTGTCAAAGGGCAATGCTTAATCTTTGAGGAATGCTATGATAGGTTGCATCCATGGAGAAGGATTTTCGACCCATATCACATCTTCATCTTTTACATTGGAAGGTCTAGAGAGGTGTTCTATAGGCATGACAATAACCACTTTGAAATCTTTGCTTCTTGTTACCTTCCAAAGAGCATCAACATGAGCATTTTTCATACGTAGGATTTGAGCCAACTCGAACTTTTCAAAAGATGGAACAAGTTCCATATGCGTCCATGCTCTTGTCTCTAGTCGAGAAACTACCATTAACTTGTCTTACTACCAACTGAAAGTTATTACTGATAGTTAGCCTCTCTACTTGCATTTTCCTAACCAATCTAAAACCAGCTAGAATGGCCCTCTAGGCTGACTAAGACTACTTCTACCCTAAATCCTATTTCTCCAGAGGAGCCATCAATAAACAGGTTCTAGGTAGGAGGTTCAGCATGTTCCATTTCTTCTTCCATTTTTGGGATATGGGTGAACTCTGCCAAGAAATATGCTAAGGCTTGGCCTTTGATGGTATCTCTCTTCTTAAACACAATGTCAAATTCACTAAGTTCCATAGCCCATTTTTTCATTCTATTTAAAGCATCAGGCTTCTAAAGTACTTGCTTGAGTAAGAAGTTGATTAACACTTGTATGGTGTAGGCCTGGAAGTATGACCTCAATTTTCTATAAGCGGTCACCAGAGAGCCAGCTTCTCCATGTCCGGATAACAAATCTCCGCTGCCAAAAGTGCTTTGCTTACATAATAAACAAGCAGTCGGTGATCATCTTCATTCTTTACTAGTATCGAACCGATAGCATCGATGGTAATTATCAAGTACAGTTGTAGTTGCTCGTCAATCTTAGGCTTGGAGAAAGGGGAGCATATCCCAAGTGCTTCTTCAGCTCTTGCAAGGCTACTTAACACTCCTCCATCTACTGGAACTTATTTCCTCCCTTGAGAACCTTGAAGAAAAGAAGGCATTTATTAGTTGCTTTTGAGATGAAGCGGCTCATAGCTACTATGCTCCCAGTGAGGCTTTGTACTTTTTTAGGCTTCTAGGATGACCTCATTTTGACCAAGGCTTTAATCTTTTAAAGATTGGCCTCTATGTCCCTTTGGTTAACCATGTAGCCCAAGAACTTCCCCGAGTTGACTCTGAATGCGTACTTGAGGAAGTTCGGTCCCATTCTATACTTTTGTAGTATTAGAAAGGCTTCGCTGAGGTGCTTCATATGATCCTTTACTTTCAAGTTTTTCACCAGCATATTATCCACCAATGCCTCCATTTTCATTCTAATAAGATCTGTGAACATCTTATTAACAAGTCTCTAATACGTGGCCTCGACTTTTTTCAACCCGAAATGCCCCTCCTTATGGCTATAGAGACCTCTGTCCGTTATGAAGGACGTGTGCTCTTCATCAGTTGGATACATTGGGATCTGATTATAGGCATCCATAAAGCTTAGTAATTTGTGTTCGGAAGTAAAATCAACGAGTTGATCATACGTGAAAATGGAAAGCTGTCTTTGGGACAAGCCTAATTAGGATTGGAAAAATCTAAGCATATCTTCTACTTGCCGTTGTGTTTTTTAACAAGGGCAGGGTTTGATACCCACTTCGGATAAGTTAACTCTTGGATGAAACGATTGTCAATCAACTTCTTAACCTTATTATTTAGGGCCTCATACTTTTCTAGGTTGAGGGCCCTCCTTTTCTGTCGATGAGGGATATCTTAGGATCAATCTTGCTAATTATATTCTCATGTCTCCAAGCAAAGACATTCAAGTTTTTGCATAAGAAGCTTTTTAATTTTTCCTTAACCTCCATTGGCGATCCTTTCCAACTTGTAAAGATTTGAAGGGGTCCTGGGATCTACTGGAAAACTCTCCAACTCTTCAAATAGGGCTGGGCGAAGCTCACAGTCAATGATGCGAGGATCTAGTTCATCAAATTTAGCCACTTCTTCAGTAGTTCTCCCTTCTTCAGGGGCTATTATCACTTCAAAGATAGCCTTTTCTTCAAAGACGTCTATCATTTTGACATCTTTCTCTTATTCAGAGATTTGCCTTTATTTAGGGGATGGTTCATGTCAATGTCCATCAAAATTACATTAACATCCCTAGATTCGGCCTTCCTGATGGAGTTCAAATAACACCTTCTTGAACTCATTTGGTTGTCCCTAATAGTGGTTCTTAGTAGGGAACTTCATACACAAGTGGTGAATGGACGTAACAGCCCATAGTTTCTTCAACGCTGGTCTTTCTATCACCTTATGGTAGGCAGAACGGTTGTCCACTACCAATAACTCCATAAAATGATGAGCAGTAAACGAGAACGTCTCCATATCTACTGCTATATTGATTTTTCCCCTTAAGATGATACTATTACCAGTGAAGCCACACAATGGAGAGCTCATAAGAGTTAACTCATGGTCTACTTCTATTTTGTCAAAGGTTGCTCCAAATATGATATTGATCGAACTTCCATTATCGCTAGCATTCTTTTAAGGCCATTTCGCACCACAATGACCCTTACTACTGGGGCATCGTAATGTGGATAATGAAGCCAACCACATTGTCTTGTGTGAAAGTGATGAGTTGTACCCCTTTCTCAGTTAAAGGGTCGACTATTGTTGACTATAAAGCTTGCCAACGGAGGATCCATGGATTCTCTTATATAGTTCATCTACACATCTCTAGTCTCCCATCTAACACACGGGCCTTCAAAGATGGTGTAACTAGAGGGCTCATCATTTGCCTTTGACCTTCCTTAGGCCTCTTCCTATCATTTTCTCGTCTTCGAGAAACGTCATCCCAAACGGGATGACTATTATCAACCTTCCTAGGTTGTCGATCTTGCCAAGGAGATATATATTCTAGTGGGAGCATGTTCCTTCTTTGATTGCTTGATTGCGGATGCAAGACAATGTCTCTATAGTCACATGTATTATGGATGTAGAAGTGATGGTAAGTGAAGTAAAAAGGTGTCTCAACCCTGTTTCTAGGTTCAGAATTTCGCTTTCTACACCTCCACCTTTGGGAAAATTGTTGGCCGGACTTTTCTTGGTGTGCCTCAACACTGGGTTGACTTTCTCATAAGCTAAAGTTGATGCTGCATTCGACGTTGCTATAGCCAATGCTTGCCTTGGGTTGAGGGTAGATGACTGTCTAACCTGGTGTTCCATCAAGTAGGAAGTGAGATCTATTTCTCATTGCCTTTGAGGAGGTGGAAGTCCCGATTGGCTCTATTGTAATGATCCTTCAATTTTTCATTGATGATTTCACGTCTTATCATTTCAAGTAGGACTTCATAATTGGTAGATCTTTATTTTACACGTCTCTCCAAAATAGAGAATTTATAAACAACCCTCTCCTAAGGGCTGATAGTGTCTCTCTATCGGTAACTTGCATGCATTAGGTCATTTCATCAGTAAAAACGAGTCAAAAGACTTTTCAATGACTCTCATTGTTGCTACCTCATGTATTGGAGGCTCTGTAGTGGCCCTTTGCCTTCTTTGCTTGTTGCGAAGTGCTTAAGAAAGCCTTTCATGAAATTGGCGAACTTCTGATACTTTCTTCTGGAGGCCTAGTGTACCACACTTCACCTGCTCCACTTAGGGTCAAGTGGAAGGATCTACATTTTACAACGGGAGTTAAACCCCTTAGGTTCATATGAGTTTTAAAACTATTAAAGTACCTTACAGGATCTCCTCATCCATCATACTTGGGAATTTTAGGAAACACGAAGTGGCTTGGGGTATGAGCATCCCTAATTCCCTAGGAGAATGACAAATTGTCATCGTCGTCGTCGAGGTCGCAAGACCTTTGTGGTTTAGCAGATTACTCATCTTCTCTGACTTGAGGTCTCCAATGTGGTTGGGAGGGTCCTGCTTGATTCCTGACTTGTTCTGCCCTCATTTGACTCTTATTCCTAGGTGGAGGATTTTGAGGCAGGTTGCCATAAACAAGTTTACTTTGTCTTTCGAACTATGGTGGCCCCTTCTGCATATTTCTAGGTGCAAAGAAAAGTTGAGCCTACTTATTTCTAGACTTTCCAGAGCTTATCCTGTCGAAGACATTTATGGATCTCTGAGGCATGTCTTCTGGTTCGTAATTTGGGGAAAAGTTGAATGGAACATCATTGTGTTAGTTAGTGGCAGGGTTGGTGGATGAATCAACCTCAAATTCCTTCTCTTGAGGGGCCTCTTCCCTGATGTAACGTTGATAATCAGCCATTTGATTATGGACTTCCTCTTCACCACGGTAGTAATTCCCTTGCAGAAAGTCATGAAAGAAAGCATTCCCTTGAGTTGCGTATGGGTGGACTAAGTATCCTCCCTGGTTCTACATATTCCTAAGCAGCTTATGCATGGTAATATCTCTCATGTTTGCAGCCATGTTGGCCACATCCCTAGTGAGCCTATCAGCTATACTAGACCCACCTTTTGATTCGCCTCGTCAATTTTGCTGATGAAATTGATGGTGAGTTGTTGGAACAACATGTGAGGGTTCTCCTTCTTCAAGGTGTTCTCTAGCTATCCGAGGCACTGATTTTCAATGTCAGAACTCATGGTAATGTCAATAGCAACTTGGGTTTTTTTTTTTTTTTTTNTTTATGTGAATGATACAGTGACGAAAGTGTAGGTGGCAACAAATAATTGAATGAAAAAAAATGATTGTGTTTTAAACGGTCCAATGATAGAATGCTATGTGGTATTATATTAACTTTTCTATCAACCTATCTAGCACTGTAGCATGATTGTACTTACTTTCTTTCTTCTTTCTCTGGCTCCTTCTCTTGCTTCTCTTTAGTTTCATACGTAGCTAGTATTTGCTTCAACCATGGCAAACAATATTCATCTCAAAGATTCCTCGATTCAGTATGATGTGTTATAACTTGCACTAATATACCACGAACACTGATAATTTATGCAAATTTTCGCTATTAAACTTAAAGCACGATAAAGAAAGTTTAGCTCCTGTCTGAGTCTTTAACAGTCAAAGAGTGGACGGCGAGTGCTGCTCCATGATATAAAACAAATTTTATGAATATTTCGTATAATCTTGCATATGCATTTCATTCTAAAATGTAATATTAGTACTCTACTTTTTACAGAACCGTCATAAAATAAAACGAGGTTTGTATTCCTTAATAGCCTGAAGAATTAAAATAGGAGGGGTGCAAGGAAATAACTCGACAGTCACCACTGAGCAAGAGAATCACGAGGTCATGCAACAGCCGGATTTTCTTGCATCAGGATCAGAATTTTGACCAGGGACAATGATTCTAGTACCCTTCAGAGATGCGGACTTCGCATAATCCAATCCATCACCAGCAGTGAGAGAGTTCTTGTTTATGATCCGGTATATTTCTGTCAGAATGGTCATAAATGCGCTTTCAACATTAGTCTTCTCGAGCGCTGATGTCTCCATAAAGTATAAATTCTCTCTTTCAGCGAACTCTTGGGCATCTTCAGTCGGAACTGCTCGAAGTGTTCCTAAATCACACTTGTTACCGATCAGCATTATAACAATGTTCTTATCAGCATGTCCCCTGAGTTCCTCAAGCCACCTAGCCATGTGATCAAAGGATTGACGTTTTGTCATGTCATAGACCAACATTGCACCAACTGCACCTCGGTAATAGGCACTTGTTACTGCTCTGTACCTGAAACATAAAATTTGTTTTAAGGGTTTTTCCATTTGTACTGAAAATGGGTGACAAAGGTGTTGACAGCCTCTCACATGCGTGCGGGCCCCGCGTGAATAAAAAATTCCTACAAAAAGTGGGCCCTCCCCCTATTGTGAGTGTTTGGTCAGGTTGCATGTCAACCATTTTTGGTAAGTGCAACATGGTTTCTTTTCTAAGGACCGACAAGGTCAAATGTTAAATAAATCTAAAATTCAGTGAAAGCACAAATCCCACCCTGCAATGTCTGTGCTCGAAAGTAAGCAGTCAGATCTTTCAAGCAGCCACTCATATGCTTATAGTGTATTCAAATAAACATTTTTTGCCCGTCAACTAGAAGAGTAGCATTTAAATATACACTAAGGTACTAACCAATTAACAGTGGCACTGCTCCAATTGATCTAAATCACCCAGAAAACATAAATAATATTCCTAAGTTGTTACCAGTGCAGAATTGCGCAAAATGTTAAATCAGGATGGATCATGGAACCAGCAAAGTCGATATTTAACAAACCATGAAACTTCATAAAAGCATGATGCCTTTTTAAGCACATCAGTGCCAGGATTTTCTTTATCTGTTAAGCCATCAGACATTTCTTATTGATTTCGGGTCTTTTAAGATATTTGTAACATAGACAAACACAATCATGAATGTTAACTGTAGGGAAACCAAGGTTCTTGCAAAATAATCTTCCATGGATTGAGACATGCATCAGTAATTTCTTCCATATTCCCAATCATACATGAACTTCGCTGGGCGGAGAATAAAGTATATTCTGGGGCAGCCAAAGATAAAGGAAGACAGAGAATTCTCTCATTAAGCGAACACATTTTCTATTTTGTCAATTAAATTATATCAATTAATTAACTGGAATAGTCAAAGATTCGTTGTTATTGGATAAGACTGTAATTGGGTTGTTTATTTCTATGCTTCAAATTCATGTTTAGTCATTTACTTGATTATCATACATGACAATTGATCAAAGAGCTTTTGAGTGCTATTCTCCAGTTTGAATATTGGAAAGTATTGATTAGTGAATACAGGATATCTTTCTTAGTATAACATAGTTTCAGCATTACTAACTCTATACCAACCTTCGTATAATTCAGACTGAATGGAGTACAATGGGATGATGCAATTGACAGTGCCCTACTCCATTCTTCATTACTTGCATGCCGTGGATTATCTATCTAATCTTATATCTGACCTAAAAAAGCCTCGGTTGTAATACAGAAAATCTTAAAGTAATTCTAGAGAGAGTATAGGTGGTGGTGAGATTCAATAAAGGAAGACAGGAGTAATGCATTGAACATCCAACTGCATCGTAAAACAATAGATCATATTGAAAAGTACAACTTCGTCTAATGTTGTCCAATCCCTTTATTAGAAGCAACCCTGCCTCTGCATTCTTGGAATCAGAATTTCTGGCATATGAATTTTTATTAACAGTAAAAAAAATTGCAGCTACAAAAAATTCTTCACTAGCTAATTAGCTCCATAACTGAACACCTTTTGGACTAAAAATAAAACTAGAATGAAAATGGCACCAGAAAATGACAATAATCAGTATAATTAACAAATTCCAGAAAGCTATTTAATAAAAAGGTTAAACGATTAAACTATTCTAGAAGAAGAGGCAGGAAAGGAACAAACCTCTCTTGGCCTGCCGTGTCCCAAATCTGAGCCTTGACCGTTTTATTATCAATAACAAGAGTCTTTGTCTGGAATTCAACCCCAATGGTAGCCTTCGATTCCAAATTGAATTCATTCCTTGCGAACCTAGCCAGCAATTGGGATTTCCCCACTGCCGAATCTCCGATCAATACAATCTTAAATACATAATCAATCTTCTGATTAAAATCCCCATATAAATTAGACATTGCCACCACCCTCTAAATTAAATGCTGTTATTCACCTCCTTTCAACCAATCCTTCAACTAATCTGATCATCAGAACATAACCTTGGAATATCCGAACTTTCTTGCGCATCTATGGATCGAGTGGGAAATCAAATGGCGATAGAATTTCATGCATAACAGATAATTAGGAGAAAAAAATCATGGGTAGGGTGAGATTTCACGTAGAGAAGGGAATGGGAATGATAATTAGAGTTTGTTTAAGGTTATCAATGTGAAGATTTGTTCATGGTTGGAATTGGAAATTTTGCAAGGAAAAGCATGAAGAAAGATCAACGGCAAGTGCGGGACCCATTAACCGTTTTTGTGCGCAAAGTACCCCAAATTAAAATGTGAAATAATTTTTATTTAAATTTAAGGTAACATCAAACCAATTTTTTTTTTTTTTCCTTTAATTTTTCTTTCATGCCTTCTTTTGAAAAACAATCAAAGGAAGGCGGGAGCTGTTATATTTGGTTGTTCATTAATCATAGTAGAATTGGACAAATGTTAATACATTGGAAAAGATAAAAATGTGACCAACGTCACTTTTTTATTGCAATGTCATTTTTATTAAAAATGTGATGTTAAAGTGATAGAAATTCAAAAAAGTGTTAAACACTACAAAAATTGATAAAAATTCAAAAAACTTACAAACATTCAAAAAAGTAACAAAAATCCAAAAAAAAAAAAAATGTCAAAACAAAAATTTGAACATCGGAATTGGTTCGATAAAATAATAGAAATAAAAAAAAAAAGTTACACAACAACCATTCATCCTCTTTCTCCATTCAGCGTCAAGTATCTTTAAGTCAATTCACCGACAAAACACCAATCAAAATACTAAACATCTTTAAATCAATTCACTGTCACCGTCATCGACCAACTCAGCCAACCCATTGACCTCCACTTAAGTCAAATATTCAAAAAAGTGACAAAAACTGAAAAAATAAAAATAAAAATAAAAAAAGTGAGAAAAATTGAAAAAAAAATTGACAATTTCTTATTATAAAGCCTCAAGAACACCAACACAATTAAAACAACGTTGTACTTTAGCATTGAACACATTTACAACTTTTTATAGAAGGGACATCAAGGATGCACAACCGCTCTAATCAGTATGCACTCTTCAAACTATGAAAATCAATAAAGTAGAGATGAACAATCTTTATTTGAACAAAAAAACAAGATATAAATCAAGCTGAGCACAGTACTATCAGAAATGTCAGTATTCAAGAGATGGAGATTGTCTTCAAGTACAAACATCAACACAGTTGATACAGAATTATTAGCTTCACAAGGGTGGATATCATATTATTGTACAATATACCAGACACTAAATATTAACTTAGCTATTATTCATTTGTATGTAACTAGCTAGACAAGTACTGTCTACCACCCTTTTGTATTTACTTGTTGAAGCTACTTCGTCTCTCTCTGCTATCCCAGCTCCTAAATCCAAAGGTGTAGCTAAATTGCATTGACTGGGAACCTCATATTTTGTGTAGGACTCAATATTTTCACCACCTCCTAAACTATTTTTCTTCTTCAATGAATTCACAACCATGAAATACAAGAATTAGTTGAAATAGAACATGACGACAAACATGTTTAAAATAGTTTAAACATAAATTCAAGAAAAATCTACTCACAACATAGTTTAAAATATTCTAAGTGTAGATTTTATACCAAAACAGAGAGAAAATATATCGGCAAGTTGAGAGAGAAAGAGCACAAAATGAAAAATGAATGTATTCACTTCACTAAAGGATAAAAACGATAGTGTATATACACTCATATGTACAACAATAACCAGTTGTACAAGTGACAGCTCAAGACCTCTAACAACTTTTAATTGAATTATGGCTAAGTACATTAATACCCTTGCATATGCTATACACAAGACTTCCCCTCAAGATGGCTGGTGGATGTTCATAATACCCATCTTGCCTAGAAGCATATGAAATCTGGCCCTCCCTAACGCTTTCGTCAATAAATATGCAAGTTGGTTCTACGTGGACAAGTGCATAGTCTTTATGTCACCTAGTTGTATTCTTTCCCTCGCCAAATGACAGTCTAGCTCAATGTGTTTGTCCTTTCATGGAAGACTGGGTTACTAGCTATATGTAATGCTGCCTAACTATCACAAAACAAAAGAGCAATCTTAGGATGATCAATTCCCAGATCAGTCAGTATCTTCTTAAGCCAAATTATTTCACAAACTACTGTAGCCATGACTCTGTATTCTTTTTCAGCTAATGACCTTGAGATAATATGTTGTTTCTTTGAATGCCAAGATATCCAGGAACTTCTGAGAAATATGCAAACGCCCATAACTAACCTTCTAGCATCTATACATAATGCCCAATCTGCATCACAAAAACCTTTGACTCTAAGCTGGAATCTACTACAAAGAATAGTCCCTGCCTTGGTGTTCCTTTCACATATCGGAGTACATGATGTGCTGCATCTAAGTGAGGCTTTCTAGGAGATTCCAAATATTGGCTCAAAGCTTGTATTGAGAATGACAAATCTGGCATTGTAATTGTTAAGTACAACAATCTTCCAATCAGTCTCCTGTACATTCCTGGATCATTAAGTAACTCCCCCTCATCTTTGTTCAACTTCAGACTCTGCAACATAGGGCACTTGGCAGGCTTTGATGCTAAGTAACCAACATCTTCAAGTATTTCCAATGCATACTTATGTTGACAAACTATAATCCCTTTTCTAGATCTTTCCACTTCAAGTCTTAGAAAGTATTTCAAAAACCCTAAATCTTTTAACTTGAATTGGCGGTCCAGACTCCTTTTAAATTTTTCAATGTATGCCAAACCATTCCTTCATATGATAATATCATCAACATAGATAAGGAGCACAGTGTATGAGCAACTTGTTCTTTTGCTGAAAAGAAAATAATCAGACTTGGATTGGATAAATCGTTGAGAAACGATGAAAGATGATAGTTTAGTGTTCCATTGCCTTGAGGCATGTTTGAGTCCACAAATGGATTTGTTTTGCTTACACACTAATGCCACACCACGCTCCCCATGCTGCTCATAACCTGGAGGCATTTTCATATATAACTCTTCATCAAGATCTCAGAAAGGCATTATTGACGTCTAGTTGATGAAGATGTCAATTCTTGATAGCTGCAACTACTAACAAAGCCTTGACTGAAACTAACTTTGCTACAGGGGAAAATGTTTCTTGGTAATCAATGCCAACTTGTTAAGTAAAACCCTTGGCTAAAAGTCTGGCCTTCTTCCTTTCCTCAGTCCCATCTTGATTAAGTTTAACCTTATAAACCCACTTGCAATCCACATGAACCTTATTTGCGGGTAGTGTAGTAATGGTCCATGTGTTATTGGCAACTAAAGCCTGTAATTCATTGTCCATAGCTTGACACCAAGCTAGAGATTTGATGCTTCCAGAAAGTTTCTAAGCTCGACATTGGTGGAAAGTGACATCACATAAGCCCTGTGCTCTGTTGAAAGAGAATCATAGACTAAAGTGTTGGATAATCCATAGGATTTTTCAGCTTTGGGTAAGGAATCAAATGGTACAGAATTTTGTTGATAAGCAAGGTTGCAGTGAGATTTTTGTAAGTAACTGGGAGGCTTATTGGATCTAGTGGATCTACGGAGAGAGTTGGCATGTAATTGTCGAGATGAATGTGGAGGTATAGAAGAAGGTGAAGGTGATGATGAATGTGGATGGGATTGTGATGGTAAATTGGGAAATGGAGTTGAAGCAGGAGATGAAATTGGAGGAAAATTAGATAATAGGTATTCTGATGTAGAACGATAGGAATAAGGAAATAGAGGGTTATGTAAAGATTGGAATCAACGTCATAATAACTATGAGAAGTTAGAAAGGCATGATCATGGAATGGAAATATGTTTTCGTGGAAGATGACATCTCTAGACACAAAGATAGTGTTTGTGTGCAGATTATACAATTTGTATCCTTTCTGAACAGTTCGATACCCAACAAAAATGCAAGGAACAGCTCGAGGATCAAACTTTGATATGTGTCATTGAAGAGTAGAAGTATAACATAAAGAGCCAAAAACTCTCAAGTGATAATAGGCAGGTTTTACTGAAAACAAAATCTCATAGGGTAATTTATTCGATAAGGATAAGCTAGGTATGCGATTGATGAGATAGGTTGTTGTAAGAATGCATTCACCCCAGAACTTCTTTGTAGTTTGGCTTGAAATTTCAATGCTCTAGCAACATTCAACAAATGTTGATGTTTACGTTCTACAACACCATTTTGCTGTGGTTTTTCAACACAACTGATTAGATGTAAAATCCCTTTAGAATTATAGAAATCTGTCATAGCAAACTCAGCACCATTATCAGATCTCACAATCTTAATTTTGGTACTGAATTGAGTTTAAATCATATGGATGAATTATCTGTCTAGTCTATGATTTGTTTCTCATTAGAAATGTCCAAGTAGATCTGCTATAGTCATCTACTATAGTAAAGAAATAATGTGAACCATCAAGGGATTGAGCCTGATAAGGACCCTACATATCGCAATGAATGAGTTCAAAATTTGACTAAGACTTATGCACGCCGTTGGGAAAGGGTAATCAATTTTGCTTTGCCATAGGACAAATATTACAATAAAAATCAGAAGAAGATACAATTTCGAGTACAGACTTGTGTAAAATGGAGACTTTAGAATGAGAAATACGGCCAACCTATGGTACCATAGCTCAAAAGGCAAACCAGTTGCAGCAGTGAATCTATGAACATAGCCATTATTATACCTTTATTACAATCGATATTTACAAGTACTGAAGAGTTTGCATGAGATTGATGAAATATGGATTTTGTAGAACCAATAGATTTTGAAGGATTGCTAAATTGGAGGTGGTATAAGCCATCTTGAAGCTTCCCCACTCCAATCATTATCCATGTAGAAAGGTCCTGAATGAAGTAATAATTGAATAGAAATATTAAGCAACAATGATGGAAAAAATGAGTTTGCTGGTTGAAATTAAATTACATTTGAATGAAAGAATACACAACAAATTGGTCAATGAAAGAGTTCAGGTAGCTTCACGGTTCCTATGTGAGTCACAAGAGCATCATCTCCATTAGGGAGGTTAACATTTGCATTTGCATTTATCACAGCAGTAATGGTGGTCAATTGATTAATGCAACACACCATGTGATATGTGGCACCAGTATCAATAATCTACTTATTCTCTACGTTCGACACAGCCAAACAGAAATTGCTACCTGAGAAAACTGAAACATCTGGTATGGCTGGTATTTGAGCTGAAGAGCATTGCACACACTATCGAGAATGAAGAGCTAATTTTGAAAACTGAGTTTGAAGCTATGGTTTCAATATATTGAGAACCCGCTGACATTGTTCTAGTGTGATGGTTAAACTAGAAACTACATTGGACAGATTTGGAGAGGTAGTAACTCGATTAGCACTAGAGATGATTTTTTTGCCTTTGTCCTTTACCAACCTATGTCCTGGGAGATATCCATGAAACTTGTAGCACTTCCCTTGTAGATGACCAAGCATACCATAGTAACTGCACTTAGGTCTGTCTTTCTTAAAACTATGATTGTTATACATAGGACTTTGATTAACACCAGAACTCATTGAACCAGCCATTAGTCTACTCACAAATGCAGTAGCTTTGACATTACTCTGGTTTTCAGATGCCACATCCTTTTACTTTTCATCTTGTTGAACTAGTGCAAACATCTTGTTCAATGAGGGCAGAGGCTCCATAATCAAAAATTGGCTACACACATTAGAATAGCTGTCATCTAATCCCATAAAGAATTCTAAGATATGTTCCTCTTCATAATAAGAATTGTGATTCTAAGGCCTATAGTTAGATACTCCTCCCATAAGCCTTTCTTTAACTGATAAATTCTAGGTTCATTGCCTTGATTGTATCTATCTCTTACTTCCAACCAGATTTGGTGTGCTGAATCCTTATGTATAACACTATGATATAACTCCTTAAGAATTGAATTTATTATCCACGAAAAGACAATATGATTGCATCTACACCAAGTGAGATACAGAGGTAAGTCTATAGGAGGTTTAGGTATAGAATCATCAATAAAACCTTCCTTATTCTTCACACTCAGCGGGCAAATATTTTTTGTAGACAGCTATTACACGTACAAGTTTCATTTCTAGTTTTTCAGTGTTTCTTTTTGCTACTTTTTTTTTCTCCCTTTCTTCCAAATTTTTGTAACAACAATCTCGATATTCTTGGAGAACGAGAGAACCTTAGCTACCATCAAACTCAAGAATTAAGACCTCATAAGGTTGGATCAATTTGATGGGACGAACTTCACCCGATGGCAAGACAAATTAAAGCTCTTACTAACAACATTGTATCTTCCACATACTTGATTCGAACTGGCACCAACCAGAATATACAAATGGAGACTCTAATGTTGTATGGGTTGAAAGACAAAAATGCCAAGATGATGAATTAATTTGTAGAGGTCACATTCTGACTACACTATTTGACCATCTATACAATTTCTACACCAACATAACTTCAAAGAAAGAGATTTGGGATGCATTAAAAGACAAATACAAAGTCAAGGAAGAAGTTATAAATAAATTTCTAATATCAAGGTATTTCGATTTTAAATTGTGGGAGAATATTCCCCTATTTTCTCAAGTGTCTGAATTGTAAGTGCTTGTCAACAAATTGAAGGTGGTCAAAATAGAACTTTCGAAATCCTTCCAAGATGTAGTAATCATTGCAAAACTCTCAGAGACTTGAAAAGGATATCGAAATAAAATTATTCATAGTTCCAAAGATTATTATTTGAAACAAATTAGAAACATCTCTGAATTAAGAATAATCGTGGGCAAGTGATAAGAATGAAAATTCATATGAAGTCATTTCAAAAGCCAATGCCGTGAAAAAGACCGAACAGTCCAACAAATCAAACAAAATGAGATCTTCCAACAAGGACTACAAAAAGCTCAAGAAGTAGCCCAAAGGAGATTGTTTTGTGTGTATAAAACTCAAACATTGTGTAAAAGATTGTTGGCATTGAAAACAAAATAAGAAAGAGGGCAAAGTAAACTCCATTGATGAAAGTAATATTAAGCTCTAAATTTATAAAGAATGAGGAAATAATTATTGCTTAACTAGAGTATGTAAGTGCTATATGTAGTCTTGTGCATGCAATTCAATGCACAATACTCAATATAGTATTCGTGATTAATAAAGTTAGTAGGTTTATTAGGAATCCAAGCAAGAATCATTGAAAGGTCATTGAGAGAATTCTGGGTTATTTAAAGAAAATAAAAAATCTAGGTGTGCAATATTTAATATTTTCGGCTATATTAGAAAGATTTATTGATACTAGTTGGATATCTAACACTAGCGAAAATAAATCTACTCCGGGTTGGATGTTTATTCTTAGAGGAGGTGCAATTTCTTGAAAGTCTGAAAAACAAACATGCACAATGCATTCAACCATAAAATCTAAATTAGTGGCATTAGCTGACATCGGGGAAAGAAGATAAGTGACTTAAAAGTTTTCTATATGAGATACCTTTGGAACCAAATAATACATCTTCGATATCTATTTTATGTAACAGTCAAGCTACATTATTCAAAGCATACAATGAGATATACAAGGAAAAATCTAAACATATAAGTTTAAGACATGACTATGTAAGGAAATTAATCAAGAGTGAAATAATTTTTCTTAATCACGTTAAGTCAAATAAAAATTTAGCGGATCCTTTAACTAAATCACTTAATAGAGATTTAGTGACATCTACATCAAGTAGGATGGGGTTAGAAGAAATCCACCAATGACGACAACCCTATTTGTCATTAATAAAATAGCAATCTATGGGTTCAAAAGGTAACAATCACTACAACAAAATGTACTTTTTACGACGTGCAACGCATGCCTTAAAAAACATCTTTATGGCGTGCGGCGTAAATTGTCCAATTTTACGGCGTGCAAAAAATTTACGCCGTAAATACTTTATGCAAAAACTTTATGTAATTGATCATTTACGACACACATTTTTTGCGTACTGTAAAAAGTCTATTTTACGGCACGCGTTAATTGCACGCCGTAAATATATGCCGTAAAAAAACTATTTTTGTTGTAGTGAACAAGTCATTCGATAAGTGGATAGTTTCAGTATTATAATTTTCAAGAGAACCCTATCATAATTATATAATACTGGTTGTTACTTAAAAAAAGGTTGAGCTTTAAGCTCTTATTGAATTTCATACTAAGTACAAATATCTATAAAAGTAATAAAGATATTGAAATAACTTCATGTAGATGAACTCTGAGGTGGTGATGCCTCAATAGAGAGTTGGAGTTTCTTTCTTAAAAGTTCAACCAATAGGATAAGTGCAATGCAATGTTAACGCTAAGCTAGTAATTTTGAGGAACTTGTGAAATACATGACACTTTTTTGTGTTTTAACCGGTATCATCATAAGGAATATATGGTTCAAAGCTATCATACTACCTGGAATTTCAATGATACTTTGGAAATTACGCTACGGTTAGATTCAAATTAAAATATATCTAAACCTTATGCTTAAGTTCTGCTAGTTTGTATGTGTGATCAATGTAATTTTTGAAAAAGTGGAAGATTGTTATATTTGATTGTTCAACAATTATATTGATAGGTAAAATTGGAAGAATGTTATAAATTGGAAAAGATAAAATCGGTGTGAAATCAAAATAAAGGCATGGGCTTAATATGCATGGACTCAAGCCATACGTGCGCCTTTTGTAGAAGCCAGAATGCTTGAACCATGCGTGTGCATGGTTATTAACCATACTCACTCATGGTACAGAAAACTAGCCGTTATGCCTGATTTTCTGGTTTTGATTCTTGGTGTTTTTTCATGATAAAATCCAACTTTTCATGGAAAGCTGGCACTATTTCGAGGCTGTGAATTGAAATCTATAAATAATATGTGATAGATTCAATTATTACCACAAGAAAATCATCAATCAACATCAATATTATAGTGCTTTTATTCCATTCCTTTACATTCAAACCTTCAAAGTTTTTTAAGTTCTTGGAAGGAAAACACAAGTGCTTAAGGATTTTCTCATTAAAGGTTTGTTCAATCCCACAAACCATTTGTCGTGAATCCCTTTAAGTATTAAAAACAATTCTAAAGGAAGCAAATATCATTTGAAGACAATGATTACCCTTACAAGTCTCATTTCTAGTTTTTCAGTGTTTCTTACTGCTACTTTTGTTCTCTTCTCGCTTTCTTCGAAATTTTTTTAACAACAGGAGCTATTATAGACTTAGCACACATTATTTGCTTATTCAAAATATCCAAAATCGCAATAAGCCCGTTGGCAAGTATGCTTGGCCACCGAAGAACTAATAGACTATTGAACAAGTGATTGTATTACTTATAATTTTGACGAATATGCTTAATTTTTTCGTTACTTTTTGCTGCTTTAGAGTTTACCAAAGTTGTATTAGATGAAGGAGTCATGCTTGATCATGATCGTTATTTCTCATTTTCTAATTCGATATATCCTTAAGTTTTGAAATCTATCATGTCTTGGGTCAGGTGAGCAAATGAACATCGATTCTTGTATTGTCTAGCTTGGCGTAGGTTTCAAGCTTCTTCCCATGCCAACGGCTCACCAGTTCATTGCTTTTCAACTTCGTAAAACATGAATAATTCCTCACAAGTTCCTTTTTGTTTTAGCCTTAGCTGGATTGAGGTAACAAGTTAGACTAATTGATCACTTCTGTCTCGAAAACTTTTTTCACTCGAAAGTCTTACTAGTACAATTCTGTTCAACTGAAAACTTTTACTTACTTGTGCAGCATATTATAATATTACAAAATATACACCCATGTTGTCAACAAAATACGCCAAAATTTATGCACCTAACTGGATTAATGTTTGTGGAAATTGTACCTAGGACTAGCAGGATTTGATGAGGAGAGAATGCACTACTTATGTTAATGGGAATATTGGGACTTGCACTTCTACCCTATCATACGTGAAAGGTTAATCTAAATAGTTCTTTTCTTTTTCTTAACTAAATCGGAAAAAATAATCTTCATGTCTAGTTGATAGTTGATACTTAGCTCCTGTTTGGCATCTATTATTTTCAAATTCTTTTTTCTATATACTCATTTTCAATTACAAATTCGCACAATAAAATATTCTGCACATATTCTCAAGTTTTTTTCATACTTCTTAACCGCACATTATTCTAAAATTACTATTTTATTTTTCTCAAATAATGATTGTCAAACAGGGGGAGGGGGGGCTTAACGCACTATCTTCAACATAATATATGATGTGATAATAGAAATATAGAATGGAAGTAGATAAGATTCATTTAGGGACAAACAGACACAAAGGTCATCCAGGATGTTGAGAGGTATAAATGGTTTTAGATTATGTATTCCAAACATCATCATCTTGGTAGGCCACTTCAATCATAGAAAACAAAGAACAATCAACAGAAAGATGAATACACACACACACACACACACATACATACATACATACATACATACACATATCTTGATATGTTTCAACAACAAAACCATATCCAAATTATTATTATTTTTTACCTAAAATGGAAAAAACTGCATATATGAAGAAATGTACAATTGACATATATTTTCACTTCTTTCTATATATTTGTAAGACTCCATTGGCCTGCAGTTACTAATATCTTATACTAAATTCTACATTAAGCAAAAGAATTTCGGAAAAATTCCGAGTTTCTCCTCCATATCCTCCGGTTTTAGGGCAGAAAATCAATTTTGCACTTGTGTTCTCCACCTTTACCTTTATTTCGAGACAGTAGCTAACATCGTGTTTGATTTGGAACGGACTTCTGTGAGGCGGAGCATTTGCAGTTTGCTTGATTATCGCTAAGCATCTGCAAAAGTAGATAAATGTGTGAAGGAACTAAAAATTTGAATGTAATTACCATAAATTGCTTTATATTTGCTGGGTTTAATACCTTGTACTGTTTCTGGAGGTTCTTAATATAGTCGACTGCGAAATCTAACATGTCTGCTGTGTTCGTTTGCTGCCAAAAGAATAGATAATTTCTGTAATTCCAAATGGTTAAAAGACTTAACAACATTTTAGAAATGCTTACCTTATCCATGTTCGGGACAAGCTCCTGCAGCTTCCTCATTCTTTCACTGATTCGTGTTCTTCTTACCTGCATTAAACCGTCAGATTATCCGAGATACATCTTCATTTTTTTCATCTCATTCTTCTATATTATCATTACAATTCCGATAAAAATATTACCATGTTAAGAGCAACTAAAAGGAAATTTACCCTTTCAGCGATACTTCGTGGATGAGTGGCACAACCTCGTTTTGCACGGATTTTACATGGAACAGTGTCTTGGAGCTGCAGAAATTTCTCCACAGCAGCCATTTCAGCCGAAGTCTTTGGTAAACTTATATGGTGCGCCAGAATATGTTGCCTATTTCCGAACTCCCCATTCTGTTTACATACAAGCAATACAGATTCATCAAATCTAAAAAATCAAACTTAGGATGCAAATAACTGATAATTCCTAAATGATACCTCATTATTCACAAAAGCCTTCCCATCATTATCAAACTCCCTTTTAATTCCATTGAAGTTTTCTACAAAATTTGCAGAATCGTTCCAAGAACCAAACGGGAATCCAGTACTATAAGATAAATTGACGCAGTTGCTATTTCCGACCTTGGTATCATCAAGGCCACTTGCTCCACCACTTTCATTCTCGACTTCTGTGATTCGAGACAACATTCCTAAGGAGGAGAAGCTCATATGATTCTTGAATGTGCTTGAAGATGGACTTAGATCAACATCAGCACCAGCTCTGTAACTTCCAATACCTCTTGCCGTGGCATAGCCTGCAAATTGCTGATACTACTTCAGCAAGACTACTACACCAATTCCAAATTTATCATAATTTCTTGCTAAAAAAATGTAAAATAAGGTAAATAAGTGAGGAATGTGATTTTTTTTAACCCTTTCCCCTCGAATGAACCAAAGTGAAAACTTCTCTCTCCCCTGTTTCCCATTTTATTTTCCTTTGGATACAAACATGAATAACTTTATTGGAGTTCTATATTTAACCTTATAAGTGCATCTTTGATATACAATATTAGATCATACAGACTGTAGACAAAATTTTAATTTCTTCTAATCGATAAAAGATGGAAACAATCGAAACTATGCTAACTTCTTTTCTAGATAAATCTTCACTAAAAGGTGTACCATTTTGTGCAGTGTGGTGAGAGAAGAGTCCAGCAGGGGAACTGTTTTGTCTCATAAGACTGGAACCCATTTTTCCTTGTCCCTGATGATCCATTCTCCTTAAACCCGCAACTTTATACCCGCCGCCATCCACATGGACACCACTTTGCCGTGGATACTGCGGCGGCAACTGTGCAAATTCACTAACGGCAGACTTTTCACCACCACAATCAAATATTGTAGTCAATCCTCGAGTTTCAACTCCATTATTAAAATTAGCAAACAAGGAACTGGGAGCTGACCTAAACCTGGCTAACCCAGAATTGTTTTGATGGCTATAATTTGTGTTTGTTTCAGAATCCATGAATAGAGACTGCTGCTGCTGCTGTTCATTAGGCCTCAAATTGGATGGAATTATAGGCCTCGAATCAGAAGATAATGCATGGGAATCACCATACATTCCTTCACCTTATCCCCAGAAAATTCTCAGGTCTTTATCAAGAAGAAACTGCTTGTTTCTTAAGCAGTTGGAAACCAAATCGTGTACTTGAAGCAACTAGATCTATGCTATTCTTGGGTTTTGTATTTGCCAAAAATTAAATGGAATTCTTGGTTTTCCTCATAACACAGTCGGTGTTGGTGTGGTGACTCACGGGTTGGAGTGAGAGAGACAAGGGGATAGAAACCATCAGGTTTTTCTCACTTTCTTCTTTGAGAAAAGGGTTTGATTTTCAGATAATAAAATATTGTCCAAAAGTTGCCATTATTGAACCGTTCTAAAAAAATAACGCAGTTTGGTAGTTACTTTCACTGTTGAATTAGATAATACAAATGAAATTACTCTCATCCTTCAGGCCTTTGCAACTCTATGTATAAGAAAAAAAGATTGCACGAAGAATCTTAGGTCTTGTTTGATAACCTCATTTTTCATGGAAGTGGGAATTTTTTTTCCATTTTCTAGTTTTTCGCTTATTTGTTAGTACAAATTTTCCATGGAAAATTTTTTCTCTTTTAGTGGCACACGTGTACATTTTTCATGAAAGTTAAAATTGTATTCCCACCATTTAGGTGGGTTTTCATTTTTCAAGGTTTTTATTTTTTTATTTTTATTTTTGCAATTAAGAAAAATTCTAGATATAATGGTAAAAAAATTTATCACTTTTATTGCCAATTTTCATGCAAAATAAAGCCAAACGAATGGTATTCAATATGGTAATTTTTTTAAATATTTTTTTTTTTTTTTTTGAAAATTTAAAAAAANCTTTAATGGACAATTTTCATGAAAAATAAAGTCAAACGGTCACCAAACTTTCAACATTTTTTAGGTGAAAAATTATACCAATCAAATACAATTAACTACAATTCACAATAAAACAATTTCTAGGCAATTCAATTCCCTAAAATCATAGTTATTAAAAACGGACCGGACCGGGAACCGCCGAACCGGACCTTGGTCTGGTCGGCCCGGTTGAATCAATTGTTCAAGCAAGCAAGTGAATCGGCCATAAACCGATTAAACCATAGTTATTAAAATCGGACCGGCCGGTTTGGACAGGGAACCTCCGAACCAAACCTTGGTCCGGTCCGGTTGAATCAATTGTTCAAGCAAGCAAGTGAATCGGTCATAAACCGGTTAAACTACTAACCAACCAGACGGTTTTTATTGGAACTAGATCTGGTTCAATGTTTGAACCGGATGGTTACCAAATTGAAGTAAAAATTTTTGTTAAATTTGTTGGAGTTGTGACTTGAACATTGGGCTGTAATGGGATATTTCACCTCTACAACTATTATGGCAACTGATGGTCCTTGGTTGTTATATAATGTGAGAAAAATATATATATATTAGATTTCAATAAATGGTTTCCTTTTTATTTTCAAAATATAATTTAATTAAAAACTTAAAATTAAAATATAACAATAACCCACCGGTTGAACCACCGACCCACCGGTTGAACCGTTGATCCGTTGACCCGATGATTTTTCCGGGTCAAGCACTGTGTCGTTGTTAATAACTATGCTAGAATTCATTTTATTTCCACATATTTTTCACATTTGCAATCAAACTGACACTTATTTCATTTTTAGACACACCTTAGTGTATTGTTTTTCTCTTTGACTATGTATAATACATGAGTAATGTTTTTTTCAACCACTTACCATCATAATCATCCTACGTAGCATACATATAACGGTTAGTGATTTGTTAGGTTTTTGTGTAATGGGCAAGTCTATGAACAAAATTGACTTAAATTAATATGTTGTAAAAGTAAAGGAGTAAGTTCAAATAGTAAAAATCGAGTTGTATTAGATATAGGGTTCGAGAATGGAAAATAAGGAAAAACGACGCCGCAATTTTGTTAGACTGTCGTCATGAATTGGCTCGAGCGGCAGAAATAGAAACATTGTCGTCCGCCTGTTGCCTTGCCGTCGCTCGACTTTCGCTCAGGCGACAAGGTTATCCGGAAAATTTTAATTCGCGTTTTTAACGATTTTTGTCCGGCCCATTCAACCCTAAACTATAAATATCAAACGCCCCTAAACGTAAATTCTAAGGTTGAACATTGAAAAAAATACACTCTCTATATTCTCTTCATTATATAAGCTTTCAACATTCATGCTGTGATTTGGTCTTGGCGGTGAAAACATCAAATCTATAATTCAAATACCAAACTGCTACTTTCTACACATCTGTCAGAGTTCTGAAAATCAAAGGAAAGTGACTGGAGTTCCAGTTGTTGAAGAACGCAGAGTTCTTCATTGATCCACAGGAGATAGATGAATTCATAAAGTCGAGAGTTGCTGCAGGAACGCACAATTTAAGAGGGCTTTTAAAACTGCAGATGGAAGTTAGTGCAAAGGCACGCAATCCAAGAGAGCTGTGAAAATTGCAGTTAGGTGGTCAGAAAGTAACAGTGGTAGTCGTGTCTAGTGGACTATAAGTTCATAATTAGTTTATAGTGGATTCCTAGCAAAGTACCTAGAGATTTTACCCAGTGGTGTTACTCCATGATCAATCTGCTTGTTATTTATTGTTTACAATATAACTGCGGTAATTCAACTTAAGACAATTAGATTGATTGATTAACCATCTAGAGATAATTAATAGTGACTTGTTGCTAATCAATTGTAAGTTTTTATTCCACATAATCACCCATTCACCCCCCTCTAGTTATAGTTTGAGTTGAATAGCCTGATTTCATTTCCTGGCCTTTAAATTATTCTAGATGAGTCAGTCCTTGTCTGTGCCTCCATTTTTCGACGGAAACAACTATGCTTATTGGAAAGTTCGAATGAGAGCATTCCTTAAATCATTGGATGAGCGTATTTGGATGAGCGTTCTAATGAGGTGGATTGCACCTTCAACCAGTGTTGCTAGTGTAGTTACACCCACTGATATTTCACATTGGACTAAAGATGATTTAGTTTGAGTGTAACTGGAACAGTAAGGGTGTTTATTCCATATTCATGGCTGTGTTTTCTGAAAAATTTAGGAGAGAATCGATGTGTGAAACTGTTAAAGAAGTTTGGGATATATTAGAAATCACACACTTGGGAACTAAAATTGTTAAAAATTCTTAACTACAGATGTTAACCTCTAGGTTTGAAAAACTCAGAATGAAAGACGATGAATCGTTTGATTGGTTTTATGTGAAGCTTAATGATATAATAAATTCGAGTTTCAACCTAGGTGAGAAGATCCTTGAGTCCAAAATTGTTAAAAAAGTCTTTAGATCCGTACCTGAAAGGTTTAGACCTATGATCACCGCGATTGAAAAAAGTAAAGCTTAGATGCTGTTAAGATAGATGAATTCGTAGATCTCTCCAAACCTATGTACTCACCATATCTTAACCGAAAAAAGGTTAAATCCATAGCCATGAACACTATTAGGGAAGAAAAGAGTGAGTCAACCAATGTTGAGACCCTTAGGGACGACGAACTAGCTTATTTCGTTAAAAAAATTTCAGAAAGTGATGAGTAATAGGAAAAAACCTCAAGACCAGAAAAATGATATCCTTATAAAAATTCTTGAAAGATAAGCGTGGGAAGAATAACTCTAGGACTTCTAATAAGAAAACTCAGTCTGCTAGATGTCATGAGAGTCAGGGTTTTGATCACTATAGGAATTAATGTCCTAAATTGAAGAAGAATTTGAATAAAGAAAGGCGTAAGGCATTAGCGATGACCTTGAGTGATGATGAATCAGATTTGAGTGTTCATAGTGATACCTCTGGTGGTGAGGATGAACAAGATTTTATGGCCTTTACATCTATAGCTAACATTGAATCTAATAAGGAAAGTGAAACGGTGGAGAATGATGAATAGAGTGAAGATTTTGAGGATGAGATCGATATTCATAAGTCTTATCGTGAATTATTTGAGGAGAGTCTTAAGATCAAGAATGTCAATAAAGTTGTACTAAAAAAGATTAATGAACTTGAAAGAGAGAAAAACTCATAAATAACCTACAAGACTCTACCAAAAATCTGAGTGAGTTGAAACTTGTTAATGAGAATATAGAAGCCAAAGTTAAATCCTTGATAAGTGATCTTAGAAAATCTAATACTCAACTTTATTCTATCATGAGTGGTACTCAGAAACTTGATAATATGTTGTGGATGAACAAGCCTGCACGAAATAGGCATGGTCTAGAATACATTCAAAATGGTAATACTGCTTCTAGTACTTCCAAGACCACGTTCATCCCAGCCACCTACAAAGTTTGGAATACTGTTAATCCTGAACTCAAGGGTAAGGATGTCTTAGGATTGAGACCGACTAGACAACGTAAGGTCAATCATTCTATAAATCGGCAACAACCTTCGAGCTGGTTTAAACCTAAGTTTATTCCCACATGCCATCATTGTGCTGAGCTGTGACATACAAGACCTACGTGTCGCAAACTCACAACTAGAAGTAAAAGTCGGGATATCTCTAGCAAGGTTGACTTCCTCGCAAATCAAGTTAGCCATTTGATTAAGATGATGACTCAGTTGGCTAGAATCACTTCTACTACTAAGAATGTTTGGGTTACGAAGAATGACATGAAAGGTCGTGAAATTGATCATGCTCTTAGAGGAAGAGCATCCATGCACCTCTTTGATTAGGTACTTAGGTGCATGCATGTGCAATTCATTGAATCCATTCAGTTTTGCATGCATTTTTTTTTTTTTTTTTTGCTTTAATTTCTGTTTGATTTATTAAAGTTTTTTATTTAAAATAACAAAATATTAAAAAAATGTCATTGTGCATGCTAACAACTGCATTTTTGAGTTATTGTATGTTATTTCTTGATTCTTTATCATTTTTTGACAAAAGGGGGAGTAGTATTTTTATGATGGAGTAGATATTTTTGGATGACTTAACATGATGTATCTAAATATTTTGACTCAAAGATATTAAATGATAATTTCATTATTGCTAGATTAAGTTTTAATGATGTATCTTAAAATTTTTGACTCAAAAGGCATTATATGATATAATTTCGGTATTGTTAAATTAAGTTTTGATGTTTTGTAGTATCAATGTTTCGTTTTGGTATGTTGGGTTGCATTGATATTACATCTTAATTTAGCTTATAGTATGAAATTGAAATGATGTGTTATGAGATCTAACTGCTTGAATTGTTTTTACACTTGTTACTGTTTTTCGTGCTTTTACATTGGTATTGAGTCACTTGTTTCAGGAAACAGATTTACAAAGAAAAAGGAAAAAGCATAGTTCAATCAACACAGCTAGTATTGGTTGTGTCAATCATAGAATCTATAATTTTTTACTACTACATTGACTTTAGATTGTAGTTTTGTCACAGAATGCCAATGGGGGGTTTGTTAGGTTTTTGATATAATTGGCAGGTCTGTGAACAAAAGGGATTTAAACTAATATGTTGTAAAATTCAAGGAGTAAATTACAAATAGTAGAAATTGAGTTGTATTAGGTCTAGGGTTCGAGAATGGAAAGAAGGAAAAAACAGTGCTACAATCTACTAGACTGTCGCAATGACTTGACTCGAGCGGCAGAAATAGAAACATTGTCGTCCGCATGTTGCTTTACCTTCGCTCGAGCAACAACCCGTCACTCGACTGTCGCCTATCTTTCGCTCGAGCGACAGGGTTTTCTGAAAAATTTTAATTCAAGTTTATAAGACTTTTTGTCCGATCCATTCAACCCTAAAACATAAACTATAAATACCAAACGCCTATAAACGTAAATTCTACGGTTGAACATTGAGAAAAACACATACTCTCCATATTATTTTCATTATATAAGCTTTCAACATTTATGCACTGATTTGTTCTTGGCAGTGAAAACATCAAATACGTAATCACAATACAAAACTGCTACTTCCTACACATTTGTCAGAGTCCTGAAGATCAAGGGAAAGTGACTGGAGTTCCAGTTGTTGAAAAACGCGGAGTCTTCATTGATCCACAAGGATAGATGAATTTATAAATTCGGGAATTGTTGCAGGAGCACACAATTAAGGAAGAATTTGAAAACTACAGTTGAGAGTTGGTGTAGAGGCACGCCTTCTAGGAGAGCTGTGGAAATTGTAGTCGGAGGTCATAAAATACCAATGATAGTTGTGTCTTGGTGGTGGTGGAGGAGGAGAAGGGGAGGGAGAGAGAGATTTTTTTTTCTTTCAAATTTTTAATAATTTATTTGAAATTCATTTGCACTTTTTAAAAAGTTTTGGGAGTATGGTAGCAATTAATTATTTCTTTTTCTTTTTCTTTTTAAATATGATGGCATATTTGTCATTTCATATATTTTTATTGAAGAATTGAATTAAAATTGATGAAAATGATACTTTTCGCAATGAAATATAAATACAAGGGTGAAAATGTAAAAAACTTAAAAAATAGGACATTTTACACACTAAAAATCGAACGTATAGACGTTTTATGCTAATGTAACGTTCGTGCAAATTTCAACATTGTGTTAATAAAACAAAATAAAAAAGTTATTTTTATTAAAATTGAAAAAAAATTGTGAAAAAATGGAAAAAAAAAAATAGTCCTTTAGTTTGGATATGACAGAAGAGTCAGCGGCTATAGATGGGGCATCGGATTCACAAACTACTTAGCATCAGTCCCCCACATATGCCATCAAAAAGCAAAGCACCCCACATTACATAAGAGGTGATATCACTTCACCCTTTTTCCCAAACCATTTTTCACTATTTTTGGCAAAAGGTTCGTTTCCGTGTTGTTTTTTTTATATTGTTTAGTACTCCAATACTCCGTGTGCCGGTTTAGAACAGTATAATAAATAAAATTTTAATTTATTTAGTCAGGTCATCCTTGCTAAATAATTGTAGCATAATTGACATTTGACAATAAAAAATTACATAATTGAAGATAATTAAAATATCACAATTCATGTTTGTAGAAGGCCATATTCCACTGTTTAAATACACCACAATTTCTTTTTTTTTTTCTTTTTTTTTTTTTAAAATAAATCGATTGCAATTCACTTGGGAAAAAAATGAAAAAGAAAATCGAATTAGGGAAAATAAAGAGAATAATTCGATTTCTCACCTTTAAATGTCGTGTCTTTTCATGTTATAAAATCTGAATTAGCATATAATCTTCAAATAAAATGATGGAACAATTTGAATGACGTATAATGGCCAAAAAGTTAAGTATTATTCTCAATAAATTCGAATTTGATCATGTAACTCCTTTTGTATAAGATTTGAAATTCGTATGATAAAGTTATTTACATTTTTCATCAACCTATCATGATGGACTATAGAAGAAATTTAGAATGAGAATAAAATAAAGAACAAGAACAAGAATATGAATAAGAACATTGTGATTATAGAATCAGTTCATTTAAGATTTAAGGTTTAAAAGCATATAATGGAAAAGTATAGAGAAATATGGAAGAATTTGATTGTTTTCTATACATAAGTCAGTAGTTTAATTATGTCTAAATTGACATATAAACATAAATATCTCAATGTCCTCATCCCTTTGTTCCCCTTATTTTCTCTATTGGATAAAATGACACATTTAAAAAAAAAAATTAAAATAAATAAATAATCTTCGAATAAATGTGTTGCGTAAATTTTTTATTTTTTGTGCACAATAAATTTGTTAAATTGATCGAAAAATAGATTTAAAGCTTATGGAAATTAACAACATATTGAACTATAGGGCATGTTTGGTAGAGATTAAAATCGGATTAAAATTGAAAAATTAGCTGTTATTGTTGACTTTTATTAGACGAGTGTGACCCAATAACAACTATATTTTCAATTTTAATTGTTACCAAACATGCTTATAATATTTATATTAAAATTTTATTTAATTGTTCCGCAATCACCGTCCTTCTCTACAGAAGATTGCACAAGTAGCAAAGCTACACAAATCGGTTATCGACAAACAGAGACTCGTAGAGCAATTAAAATGAAAAGTTGAGTATAGTAACCAATTGGTTGTAAGAGAAACTGTTGAGGACCAATTGTGCAATTTCCTGTTCCATTTGAACTAGTCCGTAGCCAAAATTTGTGCTTTGGGCTAAATCAAGTTAGAGTGGTCCCTATGATGAAGAAGAATAAATAAATAGGAAAGTTAATTTTTGGGAATAGTCAATCGATCTTTAATGATTGTGAAAGGTGAACGACAGTGGATTCACATTTTAATCCTAACTAAATTTGGATGGTGTTTGTGTGGAGGGAAACATAGACACGTGAGTGCACGTTTGGTTCGATGCCTTTGGCTCTAACTTTCATATATTTTTAAGGATGAGTTTGGTACAAGTCGGTGGGAGGAAAAAGGTAAATACAGATGTGTAATGCCCCATTTGGTAGGGTTTTGTGCTTCTTTTTTACGGGAGAGTTTAACGAGAAATTAATCTTAAATCAGCTTTCTTTAAACGTTCTTATAATCTGATAAAATAATTTAAATATTTTCAATTTTTTTTTTAATTTTAGAAATAAATTTTGTCTTTTCAAAAAACCTATCGAACTAGCCTAATGCTTGAGATTTTGGGTTTCAGTCTGTGGGCTACAATAGAGGATGCCATGTGTCCATTATGACACCTCCTATAGATAATGATATGTACGCATAACATTATTCTATATTAACGGTCTGTTTGATAGGGTAGATTTTTTATGGAATATTTTGATAGTGTTTGATAGGTAAAATTTCCCCGAAAAAATATTTTTCAACTTTTTAAATTTTTCACATTTTTTAGGAAAATAAATTCTTGATGCTTTTGTGGGTAAATATTTTCCATTTTTTTTCCAATTTTACTTTTTGGCAATTTGAAGAAATTCTAGACACAACGGTAAAAAAGATTTTCACTTTTATTGACAATTTTCATGCAAAACAAAGTCAAACGAATGGTATTCGGTATGGTTATTTTTTTTTTTTTTTTTGAATTGGAACAAATTCTAGACCTAATGATAGAAAATATTATCATTTTAATGGACAATTTTCATAAACAACGAAGTCAAATGGACACCAAACTTTCAACATTTTCCATTAAAAATTATACCAATCAAACACAATTAATTAAAATTCCCAGTAAAACAATTTTTAGGAAAATCTTTTCTCTGTAAAACATTTTCTTTCCACCCATTTTTCACCCTGCAATCAAACGGACCCTAAAATGATGTTCTTGATATTTTAAAAGTTGTTATCGATAATTGAATCATATTCATCTTGAAACTTCATTTATCTAGAATGATATTACATTCCAAAAATGAGAATTATCTACATTTCATAATTCTTGACATTTGAAATGTAGTTCTCAATATTTTATATCAGTGCCAATAAGAAATATAACATTTATTGTGATTTGATATGTGTACTTTTGAGATAAGTAGAGTATGTTATGTGACAAAATTTTATTGGCCAGCAAAATATTTAATTGTATACACATATTTTGTATCTAGTGTGAAATTATAAATTATTAACAAGGGTATATTGGTCTAAGATATTGCAAAATGGACATTGAACAAATTTTGAACAATCTTACAAATGATCAGGTGAAAGTGGACATTTTTTGTAATTTCTTCGTAATGATTTTGGATTCTGACTTGTAGTCTGGTAGGTAGAGTAGTTTGTTATTCAAAGTTCGGAATTGAATAGTACAATTTCTCATCAAAAAAAAAAAAAAGGGTACAATTTCCTTATATATTAATATGAGTGGAAGGAAGAGGAAAAAATAACGATGAAATTTGAGACTCTATCCAACGTGAATAGCTGCCATGATTAGGAGCGAATTCAAGATTTTTATTTTTTGGTTGGCTGAGGCGAGGATTTTTATGTCATTTTATAAGGTAAATAAAATAATATTTGCATGGATCAACTATTGTCGATACATATGGGAAAATTCATATACAAGAGATTGATTATGACATATTTCAAAATTAAGAAATAATGTTTAAAACTTCAAAAATCTTAGTTTTTTTAAATGTTATTTATAAACTAATTAATTAAACATATATTTTATTAATTAAATATATTAAGGTCACAATTCCATATAATTTACTCACAAATTATAAATTAATTGATCACAATAAAAATTTTTGTAGGTCACAATTTATTCATCGATCGCAAATTTATCAAACTAATAGATCGCATATTATTCATTGATCACAAATCACAAATTTTACAAGTTAATTTTATGGTCACAAAATATCTAATTAATTAATCACAAATTAATTTTCGATCATAACTTCACAATTTTTTGGGACATGTGTTATTTATTAGTCACAAAATTATCTATTTCATTGACCACATATTATTTATTAGTCACACATTAACTAATTTATTAGTTTCAATCAATCAAATAATTTGTGCCTCCGTCGTTGCCACCCCCACAACCGCCACTACCTCACCGCACCACCATTTGTGACCACAACCACCATCACAACATCGTCAAAACTGTCACTTAACCATCATAGCCAACACCACCTCACCACTAGCAAATCAGATCCAAAACCACCAACACCCCACAACCACCTTCACTTCACTAACGTCATCGTCACATCCACCATCGCCATCACCACCACCACCATTTTCAGCAACCACCACAAACACAATTTTCAACCAACACTTCTTCATAGACCTGTTAACAAGAAACCATCACGGTACCAACACCTCACCGCCATCGCCATCACATCAAGAGGGATTGCTACAGAGGTATCCAAACGGCAACAGCAGTCTGATGGTTGAGAAAGGGGTGGTGAAGAGAGAATGGAGAGGAAAGTAGAGAAAAAATGATTTTAGGATTTGAATGGGATAGATAGGGTAGGGTGTGTGTATATAAATTAATTTATAATATTATTATTAATACTCAAATATTGATTTATAATAATTAAATTAATATCTGATTTTTGTATAAATAAACATTATATCTCATTTTTGAAATTGAATCTTACAAAATTTGGTTTGATGTGATTTCCACTATCTGAAGCCTAACACGCCCGCATTTTGAGGCAGGTCGTACCAAGGTAAAGTTTCATTTTGTTTAATTTGTCAGGAAAAAAAATAATAACTAGAGAAGAACGATCAAATTTAGAGCAAAATGTGGACTACAGTGTCAAAAATTGGAAAATGCATTTGTTTAATCCAATTTTGGAAATATAGTCAAAACTAGAGCATAAACTTATAAAAAATAAATATCCATATTCATTGCTTTCATTTCATCTCAACATATAAGTGATAACCAAAATATATTTTTATAATGGAGCGTCTGTTTGATTGTTTAGTCAAATTTTCGACAAGTTAGGTTCAATTAAATTTGAAATTATACGATTCATTTAATTGTACATTTTATTTAGTTATACTTAGTGCCATTTAAACTGATATTGTAACACCAGTGATATTAAATATCATTATTATTTTATTTATTCAAGCATACAATATACATTAGAGTGTAGGTATTTGTATTTATATCGCGAAAGCTCATATTTTGTTTTTTGTTCTCTCTATCGAGTATGCATATGGAGTTGGGTAGCGATATGTGAGGTTGGTTAGAGAAGAGAGATTTTTTATTTTTCATTTTAATAAGGACTCATTTGTACTTTTGAAAATTTTTATACTCTAGTTACAGTTATTATTTTATTTTATTTTATTATTATTTAAAGATAGTGAGTAAACTGGTCATTTTACAATGTTTTAGCCCCAGAGTCTTATTAAAATTTTCATTTTCATTTTTCTACTCATTTTCAACCACACATTCATTAATAAAATAATATTTGTCATCACATCAATAACTTTTCCTTCCTTTTCAACCATATATTTCTCATCACATCACATCA
>CAIGRF010163518.1:1963-13484 GCA_903798235.1 Fraxinus ornus
TCTCTCTCTCTCTCTCTCTCTCTCGGAAGGTAGTATATGCACTAGTGAAACGGGTTGTTCCCAAGCCTCCCAATTAGACCATTTTGGCTGGACTAGGTAAACATTTTCTGATGTTATGTGTTTCTTCTTTACTATTTTGTGTGTTTGATGGTTTATATTTTACTTTGACAAACTGGTTTCCTACAAAAATCCCAACAAATGCATATATGCATTTTTTTTCTCTCTTATGCGCATTCAATTGACACAAGTTGAATCTCATATGAAACCCATCGTTTCATACACTGTCAATATTCTTTTAACAAGATGTCATGCAACTAACAATTGCAATCTGTCAATGGACATCAAATGAAGGAAAACCACGAAAAAGACATGAATATGACTATATACACTTACATAAAGAGTTCATGAACTTTTATGTTATAAACCGAATGTAAACAAAATATATAATGCCCTAATAGTTTTAATACAATCATATATTTTAATAATATATGCAATATGTGAATATGAATTTTTGAAATTAGAATATTCATGCAATCTGACAAACCAAATTAGTAAATTTTACTTTCTTGAAAATTCTACATGAAAAATCAAATTTCAGAATATAATCATGCAAAAAATGCAAAATTCCTTTACGATTTCCGACACAAAATCATAAGATAAACGGAGATAAGAAGAAGAGATCAACCAGAAAAATCAATATAAATTCGTCTTAAGAATGTTGTTGTGGAGTATCGATTTCTCATTCAAACTATCTAAAGATACTTACTCTTTCACACTAGTGCAAATTAACGAAATATGAACCAAGAACAAAATGATCAACATGAACAAAATAGGAACGAACGAACAACGTGAAAAAAATAGGAAAAGAAATTAATTCGAGCATGCCTAAAACCTTTTCTATTTTGGTGTGATTTCTCAATCTTTCCCTACTCTTCCTCAATTTCGTCATAAACATCTAATGGAGCTTCGTAGTAATGTTGAATATATGGCGGCAGCTGATCTGTGACACTAAAATCCAGTCGCACATATCTAATAGGTCAACTTTTTAAAAATAATTAAATAAATATGATATGAGATATTAAGATAAACAGATAAAGAGATGCACCAAAATAATTTACCTTTCATATGCTTGACATTAGTTGAAAATAAGAGAAAAATTGACATTTCACTAAACACGCCAGCCTTGTAGTTGGGTCAGTTTGGTAGGCTTCTACTTCTTTTAGAAGAGCTTCACGAAGAAATTACCTCTAAAATATCATCTAGTTAGTTAGACAAGACACTTTCAGAAAATTATTCAAACGTGTACAAAAGAAAACATCTTTGACTTTTAAAAAAAAAACACTTGCTAAACGGTGATGTGTCGTTTCTGATAGACAGATATCATAGGCTGATATTGTAGGCATACAATTAGTATCTTTCCTATGTGATCTCTGTAATCTGTAAATTTATTCACCCTTGATACATTCCTTGATTCTAGGACATGATTCCAGGACAGAATCAAGGAATATTATTCCCTTTGTAATGTGTATAAATTAATCTCGTACTCAATGAAATAGAAAAAGCCATTCTTACATTATTCTCTTAACTCTTTTATGGTATCAGAGCCCTATTGCTTCTAAAGCATATCTAACCTTAGACCTTTTCATCTTCCTTCCCATACGCAATGGTAACTCTTCTCCAACCTCAAAATCTTCCACCTCTGAAACTCCAGTGATAATCTCAACTACAAGCAACCTTTCATCTCAACTTAATACCCTCATTTCGATCAATATAGCTTAACAAATTCCTTTTAAACTCTCAAGAGGAGGAAACTATGCCTCCTGGATATCACAATTTTCTAACCTTATTTTTTGTTATGATTTATCAGGTTATATTGATGGCACGTTTCCTTGCCCGGATCAAATAAAAACGCAAGATGGAAATGACGAGCCTTCTTCGAATCTCAGGGCAAACTCTGGTTGCGGCAGGATCGCCTAATAATGCAGGCTATATAGGCGTCCCTTGTGGGTAACATAGCACCACTTATCTCCTCGTGCAAGACCTCGGTTGAAGCATGGAACAAACTGGATACTACCTTCGCGAACCAATCAAACACCAGGATGTTCACTCTTCTCTCCACCCTTATGAAAACATCACAAAAAGGTATCAAAATAGCTAAATATATGTAGAATATTAAAACCATTATTGATGATCTCGCCTTGATCGGACATCCTTTAAGTGATGCTGAGATCGTTGCACATACTCTCAACGGTCTTAGCAATGATTACAAGGATTTGAATGCTGCTATACGGACTTGGGAGACAGCCATGACGTTTGAAGAACTTCATGACGAGCTCCTAAACCATGAGACCTTTCTGAAACGTGAAGAGGGAAAGAAGATAGCCCCACTCATCACACCCCAGTACAAATCAACATCGACTCAACAAAAAGAACAGACCAGTGAATGGATACACAAACAATGGCAGAGGACCAAACAACAACTATAGGAATAAAACATTCCAAGGTAGTGCACGACATAATCAAAGTTATCGACCCTCTAATTCTCTCTATCTGGGAATAATTTAGGCGACAATGTGGGACACTTTATACCAATGTATTCCAACTCACAACAATCTTCATGGAGACCAAAATCAAATTTTCCTCGACAATCCAAAACAGTATGTCAATTGTGTGATAAGATTGGTCACACTGCCAAGGTATGCCGATCTCGCCCCAAGCCCAATCATAATGCAAATTGGCCTCAAGCAAACTTCACCGCTACTGATCAATCAATACATCGAGGAAACTGGATAATGGACTCAGGAGCATCACACCATATTACCTCAGATCTGCAGAACTTATCAGTCCACTTAGAATATGACGGCAATGAGGATGTCATGGTCGAAGACAGTAACAGTATTCCAATATCTCATATTGGTTCTACTCAACTTAATTCTTCGAATATTTCATTTGCCCTCAATAATGTTCTGTGTGCCCCTCACATGAAGAAAAATTTACTGTCTGTTTCCCAATTTTGTAAGCAAAACTCCACATCAATTGAATTCTTTCCTGATTTTTTTCTTATGAAGGATTTGAATACGAGGGCATCCTTGGTTCGAGGCCAGAATAAAGACAACATCTATGAGTGGCCGTTACCATCATCATCTTCTAGAGTCACCACTCCCACCGCCTACACTACCACTACAACGGCTTCAACTAATCTTTGGCACTGTCGTCTTGGCCACCCATCTGCGTATATCCAGCAGAAAATTATCACCAATTCCTCTATTCCAGTTTCTCAGTCTACTACTAGTATTACTCCATGTGACTCATGTTTTTTTAATAAGAGTCACAAACTTGCATTTGGTCACACAGGTGTATCATGTTCTTCTCCATTAGAAATCTTATATACCGATGTTTGGGGTCCGTCGCCAGTTATTTCGTATGATAACTTCCGGTATTATATAATTTTTGTGGTTTATTTTACTAAATACACTTGGTTTTACCCTCTCAAACAAAAATTAGAAGTTCATGTGATCTTTGATAAATTCATAAAACTAGTAGAAATTTTTTTCCAAAAAACCATCAAAACTGTGTATTCAGATGGAGGTGGTGAATACCAAAGTCTAAGTAATCACTTATCTAACTATAGTATTCAACATCTCAAGTCCCCTCCGTACACACCTGAACTTGTTGGTTCCATTGAAAGAAAATATCGCCACTTAGTTGAAACTGGCATTACCTTGCTTCATCAAGCATACATGTCGTTACGTTTTTGGTCAGTTGCTTTTCAAACTGTTGTCTATCTCATTAATCGTATGCCTATGCCGGTTTTAGACTTTAAATCTCCATTTGAAAAGTTGTTTCACAAACAACCAAATTACCATAAACTCAAGGTTTTTGGCTGCTTGTGTTACCCTTGGCTTCGCCCGTATACTTCTCATAAACTTCAACCTCGTTCGAAACCATATGTTTTTCTGGGTTATTCACTCACATAATTCATATCTTTGTCTTGATCCTTCCACAACTAAAACATTTATTACCATATATGTCATCTTTTTTGAATCCCATTTTCCCTTCCAAAAAATACCCCCCATGATACACGTCTACAAGCTGGCTCTCTCTCACAATGGTATCCCAAGAATCTCTCACAATTACCACTATCTCTTGACTCTGACCAAACAGATTTTCTCAATCCGAAAAACTCTTCAAATATTCCATCATTAACAATTATTCACCCCACAAAATCAGGAGCACTTACCGCTCAATCTCCACTAATATTGCTTAATTCTACCTCTCCTGATGTTGATGGTGCAGCAATATCTGACATGATGTTGTCAAGTTCTACCTCCAACCAATCAACGCCTTCGTCACCATCTCCTGATCAAGTAGGTAATTCTCTTTCTTCATCATCTTCCAATATCTCTCATTCACCATGTCTTCCTGAACCACAAATGGTAACCAGATCAAAACATAATATTTTTAAATCTCGTCAATTCTTGACCTCCATACAACCACTGTCTCAGCCGACCATTTCGAACCCACCACACTAAACCAGGCACAAAAATTTCCTCATTGGCGAAAGGCTATGAGTGAGGAGTATGATGCCTTGCTTTCTAACCATACTTGGAACCTTGTACCCCCTCACCATTCTCAAAACGTTATTGGGTGTAAATGGATCTTCAAGATTAAGAGGAACACTGATGGAACCATTTCTCGTTATAAGGCTCGACTAGTTGCTAAGGAGTTCTACCAACGACCTGGTATTGATTTTACTGATACGTTCAGTCCAGTTGTCAAGCCTATAACCATTATAGTCATCTTAAGTATTGTTGTCTCTTATGGTTGGGACTTCAGACAACTCGACATGAACAATGCTTTTTTGCAGGGTACACTTACTGACGATGTTTACATGCAGCAGCCTCATGGGTTTCAACATTCCCAATATCCCAATCATGTGTGAAAGCTTAGAAAAGCAATTTATGGATTACGCCAGGCCCCTCGTGCATGGTACAATGAACTCCGTCACTTTTTAATCCTTCAAGGTTTTATGAACTCGAAATCCGACAGCTCATTATTCATCTTTCATCTAGGCTCTACAATTATCTACTTGCTGGTCTATGTAGACAATATCATAGTCATCGGGAACAAGTCCTCATCCATTCACAAGTTCATTCAACAATTGGCAACCCGATTCTCTCTTAGGGACCTTGGTTCCCTATATTACTTCTTGGGTGTTGAGGCTACTTTCACCCCTTGTGGTTTGTTTCTATCCCAAAAAAAAATACATCATTGATCTTTTGAAAAAAAAACTCACATGTTGGATACCAAGGCAATCATTACACCCTTGTCTCCTACAGATACCTTGAAGCTCCACGATGGTAGTGTCCAAACTGATCCTACTCAGTTTCGACAGGTTCTTGGTTGCCGCAGTACCTATCATTAACAAGAAAAGATATCTCATTTGTCGTTAACAAGTTATCTCGGTTCATGCATTGTCCCTCATCACATCATTGGGCGGTGTTAAACAATTAATCCGTTATCTAAAATGTACCTCTGGTCATGGTATTTTTCTCCGACAAGAGACCAATCCTTCGCTTCATGCTTTCTCTGATTCTGATTGGGCTGGTAATTCTGATGATCGTACCTCAACCTTAGCTTATCTTGTTTTCCTTGGTGCTTCTCCCATTAGTTGGCCTCTAAAAAGCAGCGTACTGTTGCCCGTAGTTCTACCGAAGCTGAATATAGAGCAATTGTCTCTACCATTGCAGAACTCAATTGGCTCACCAATCTTCTTCAAGAACTCCAAATTGCTGACACCTTCATTCCAACCATCTATTGTGATAATATTGGAGCCACATACTTATGCAAGAATCCGGCCTTCCACTCGCGCATGAAGCATATAGCTATTGACTTCCATTTCGTCCAGGATCAAGTTCTCCATAATCGGCTTCGTGTGTCTCATGTTCATACTAACGATCAACTCGTTGATTCTCTCACCAAAGCACTTGCTCGGAAGCAATTTCTTCTCCATCGGTCCAAGATTGGCATCCGTGATGGAAGCACAATCTTGCGGGGGCATGATAGACAGATATCGTAGGTTGATATTGTGGGCATACAATTAGTATCTTTCCTATGTGATCTCTGTAATCTGTAAATTTTTCACCCTTGATACATTCCTTGATTCTAGGACATGATTACAAGACAGAATCAAGGAAAATTATTCTCTTTGTAATATGTATAAATTAATCTCATACTCAATGAAATAGAAAAAGCCATTATTACAGTATTCTCTTAACTCTTTTTAGTTTTCAATAAGTTGAAGTTTATGAATCTTCTTGATTTCTACCTCATCACAGTTTTACGAATTGGTATCTACAGAGCTCCCTTAATTTGTATAGAGAATTGCTTACATGGAGGAATTGGGAATCCAGCTGAACAGTAGAAAACTTCTATGCTTCCTCTAGAATTTCCTCTCAATGTACAGCCTCATACAAGCTTATAACAAGCCTTGTATATTGCTAATCAAAGATTCATCAAAATTTTCCTCTGTGTTCCTTGAATTTTTTGAATATTATCTGTTACAACCCAAAAAAAAGAAAATATTAAATTTGCCCTTCAAAAAGATATTGCGCAAGGTGCGTTCTTACTTTTAGGGTACAAATAAATTTTCCCTAGCATATTTTGTGTATGTGTTCGTTGCGGTATCACAATTTCGTTGTACACTCAACCGGTTATTCTTACCACACAAAACACAAAATACTAGTAATCGAAATCAAAGAGCAATGGTACGAATACCATTGTCATGTTTACCAGGGTTTTTATTTTAAGTGTCATATGTATTTTAGAGATTTTTCAATTTCGGTTTCAAAATGGTAACCAACTCCAAGATGTTGGATTGCATTGATGAGATCTAATTTATGCAAAGAATCATACGGAGAAGATGCTAGCAACTTCTTCACTTCTTCTTAGCTTTAATGTTCTTGCTCTTCATGGGACAATATAATCCATGTTAAGAGTACGGTGACCCGAATTCTGTTTGGCTCGACCCGAAAAGTTCAGGGTGCGACATATATTGTAAAAATAAAATTATGAAAAAAAAAATGGGGGTCTGTGATGATCGCTAAGGGTTTCATAACACTATATTATTTAGAGTAGCCGCACCTCTTGTAATCATCTTTGATATGGTGAATTTCTCCTCCTTTACCTGTAGTTTTTTTTATCTTGGAATTTTACGTAAATCTTGTTTTCTTATTATTTTTATATTGTCTATCCTCGTTTTTGCGTAACCACCCATATATCCAAGTGTAAGGATGTAACATGTTAATATGAAAATCTTGCAATATGTTATAATAAAAACAAAATTTTCGAAGAAAGATTATAAAAATGGGAAAAAGAGTGCAATTGTACAGTGTTGAGAACCCTGTTTGACAACCATTTTTGGGAATAATGAGTTGGTAATTTTTTTGAAAATGCGTGGTTAAAAAGTAGAAAAGAAAAAAAAAAATTGGGTTTACGTTACGAGTATTTTATTGTGGGAGTGCATGATTGAAAATGAGTATGAGAAAAAAGAGTTTTGAAATAATGATTACCAACATGGGCATAAATACACTTGCAGTATAATTATACGAGTGAAATGAGTCAAATTGACATAGAATAGAACTTTAATGAATTTTACGTCAAAAATTAAAATTTAATTTGATTATTATATCTAGTTTTAGTAATTTTCTTCGGCTTGTTATTTAAACTCATCGTTTAATGATTTTTTCAATATAAAAGATATTTTACGAAGTTTGCCGTGAATATTTCAAAATGGTACCAGGAATCTATCTCAACGACGGAATAATATAATCCAAGAATAATATAAAGAAAGTAATGTAAAATAGAAATTAAATAATAATGAACATTCAGTCCGAAAGACGTACTGCAAAGTTTTCAATGAGTACTTCTACGAGGTACCAACAGACCGTCAATGAAAAATTTCTGACTTCGTCATTATACAAATTAGAAATGAATGAATGAAGCCATACAAGTGACTTACAATTCATCACTAAATTGACTTGCAACAAAATTTGTGGCTCCGCCATTATGCACATAACAATCTAACCTTGCAATGTCATTTAGCTCCTTTTGGAGAACATATAACGTAGAGATGTCAATCCGACTTGTCGGCTTGAGCAGCTAGTAACTCTGCCCTAAAAAAGCTCCAGTCGGCTTGGCTTGTGGCTCTGTGGAACCGAGCCTTATTTTCAGGCGACGGTCCGTATGCCTCGACGAGCCACACGGGCCGGCCCGTATGGCAAGCCAAAATGGCTATGTCACAGGCCCGTTGCAGGCCTGAAGCTGCTTGCCTAAGTCTGCTTCAGGCAAGCCTGAAGTTGCTTACAGTTGCTTGTCGGAAGCACGCAGCTAGCAGCCTAGCATCTGGAAGCACGCAGCTTACAGCTGCTTGCCTGCTTCAGGCAAGCGGCTTGGGCTTGAAACAGACAGCTGCAAGCACCACACAATAAAAAAATAAAAATTAATCGAGCAGCTATGTAAGGCACGAGCCAGGCCTCAATTTTACAGTCGAGCTTTGGCCAGGCTCAAGCCAAAACAGCCCGAGCCGTTTTTTGCTCGGGCCACACCCAAGCAAGTTCGGCCTGACTCGTTGTTGTCCTGGTTGTCAAGGCTTTCATGGTATGTATCATACATGTATTTTTTGAAGTTTTTTAATTTCATTTTCGAAATGATAACCCACACCAAGACGTTGAATTATGTCGATGAGGTATCATTTTTGCTACATATCCGATATAGTCGCAAATAGATTCTTAATCACGTCTGCACATGCAAATACAAATTTATGAGTTCAAGAGGGTCCCTTCAAAAAAAAAAAAGGGCGATTGGAATAAACTAAGAATCTGAGAGAACTAACGGCATTACAAAAGTGAAAGCAATATCAACACAACGTTGAATAGCCAGGGCAGTAGCCAAATCAGCCAGATTGTGGTCACTTTATTTCCAGCTCGTGGGAATAAAGTGTCGAGCCACACGACATCGTGAAGTGCCTAATTACATGTGCGATAATAGACCAATATTAACAACAGAATTAGTGCTTTCAGTTTACATACTGATACAATTATAAATGGTGATGAGAATGAAAATCCAGACAACCTGAATAACAAGCCGAGATATTTAAGCATACAGTATTTTTAGTAACATTAGTCTACCGAGTTTCTTTCCTTTCTATGTACGGTAGAAAGCCGTAAGCTACACACCTGCCAATAGTCTCGTGTATAATGTCTTGAATTCCATACTTGTAAGCGAATCCTAAGTCTTTTATCTTTTTCGAAGATATCTCAGACGGGATTGAATCAAGTTCTTCCCCGTGAAGCCTGTAACATGAAAAACGAAAAATTGCAACAAAAAAAGGAGGAAGAAGATGATGATGATGAAGAATTTGGAATCTTTGAATACTTGGATATTTATGACTGCAGAATTGAAAGAATGGCAACCTTTGTATGCTAAGAGAAGGGTACTCTTTACTAAGATGCTCGACAAGCTCGGACATTAAGCAACTTTGAGTACAGCATATATATCGAGCTTCTGCTTCGGCATGTTCCATGAGAAATGTGTGAGCACTGCATATGTCTTCAATATGAACTAAAGCAATGGATCCCATTCTTGAGTTCACAGCAGCTAATATTGGCAGTACACTAGGATCGCCTAATGGAGCCAAATTGAATTGTTAAGACCTCTCTTGGAATCTAACAGTATACACCTCAGAACAAATGACTTTAGATTATCTCTTTACAATTTGCAATAGCAAAGTGAAAAAAAATAATAATAAAATTAGAATATTATGAAATTACACTTCCTTGTATATTCTACTAGAAGCATATTACACTACGTGTATACTGAGCAAATTATTGAAGTCTCTTATTGACAATTCATCTTATTTTGTACAGTCGACAAATAGAAAATAAAATGTACATGCAATGGATAGGAAAAATAACCTGTTATTGGGGACAAAAGAACTCGGATGCTAACTGGAACGGTTGGGGTGAGGAATGGGCCAGCTACGGTGGGTGTTATCACTGATATCAGATGGATGCCGTTTTCATTTGCAAATTGAAATGCTGCCTCTTCTGTCAAAAGCTTTGACAGTACATATACCTACCAAAGATTTTTTTTTATCAAATTTAGTGCACCTATACTAAAAAAAAAAAAAAATAGCTCATAGCACAACATTTGAAGATGAAACGATACCCAGCCACTTGGTTTACTTTCTAGGACTCGTTGAATAGGTATCTGGCAAGATTCATCAACTATTGGAACCCATCTCTCAGAGTTGTCTTTGGAAGTCATCGTGCTGATTGATGACGTGAAAACCACCCTTTTAACAGAAGATGTTTTCGAGCAAGATTTGAGAACATTTAGTGTTCCTTTGATTGCTGGATCTACGATGTGTGTTTGAACATAGCGATCTTCAAGTAGAAACAAGCTGCCAAAACTTAGAATTTGATCTCCATAGCTTGAAGTAAGATATAATGCAAAATATATTACCAACACTTTCTGAAGCTGGAGCCTCAAATTCCATTGATGCCGCAACATGAAATACACCGTCACAGCCTCTCACTGCTTCATCGAAGCTTCCATCTTCCTGTAAATCAGCCATGAAGAGTCTCAACTGGTCCTTGCTTTCCCATTGATTCAATAATTGAAATGCTTTCTCTGGAATGTATGAAAAGAAGATGGTAGATTTATATTTAGTCATGGTACTAAACATAAAATTCATGAATTGAACTAAGGTTTTGTTATGGGCTTCTAAATGGAATGGAATGCCTTTATGACACAGCTTTGTTGTGCTTCAAAAGAAGACGATTCCACCCCTGAAAAGAAATTTACTTCTAACTGATTCCTAATAATATGGAAATAATGCTGTTTTAAATGCCTGCGATAAGAAGCAAAACACTGACATGATCATACATTTCTAAACTAAACAAACCATATGGGAGTCCCCGTCTGATCACAGAAAAACAAAGTTTAGGCCGAGTTTCATCCACTCAGCTTAACTCTTATATGCAGAGACGGAGATGGGGGGAGGGGGGCAACATTGTCCGCTGGTCCACTATTCCTAGTTAATTTGTAATGTATTTTTCAGTTTTGCCCCCGCAAAAATTTTGACTCGCCCCCGGAAAATTTTGAAATTTTTTATTTTTTTTCCATTAATAAATATTATCCCAATAACTTAAACTTTAAAATTCAATCATACAAAAATCTTAGACTTAAACAAAAAGTTCAAATAGTTACTTAAATAAATAAATAACTCAAATCCAATCCAAAAGCAAATGACTCATTTATGAATCAATCACCCAAAAGCATGCCCACAGGCCACAGCACCACAAAATGTAATCCCGACTAAAGACACCCCTCATTCTTCCTCAAATCTCTTCTCTGCGCGACAGGCTCCATCTCCACGGCTCCGCCAACGCCCACCGTACACCGCCCCTGCCCGACTGCCCCTTGTTGATACTTTTCCATTAGATTTTCTTATTGACGA
>CAIGRF010163535.1:7975-20606 GCA_903798235.1 Fraxinus ornus
GAGAGAGAGAGAGAGAGAGAGAGAGAGAGAGAGAGAGAGATCAAGTGGATATGAAGTACCAAAAATTAACAAATTTTTCATAATTTATTTATTTGTTTATTGTTGTTATGCAAATGGTCTGCCACTTCGAAACGGCGATCAACAGGTCAAGTCCTGGCCTTCGAGGGCAACGCCCTCGGACGTGGATCTACCTGACCGGTCAGGTCGCAGGGGTCGAGGGGGGGGGCAGCGCCCCTCGTGGGGGCTCAGGCGCAACACTCCTGAAAAGAATTTTGATTTCTTGTATATATGGAATGAATTTGTGCTTTTTAGGAGGGATGGACCTATTTGTTTGTTGTATTTTTTATTCTGAATTCAAACATAAAAATTGTAAAGATTAATATCTAATAGAATTGAATGTATTCTAGTATTAATACGATTTGTTAACAATGTGAGGTTTTGTAATTTTTATTAATACTTTTGAATTGAATTATTAATAAATAAAATTGTATTTAGTTTTTGTAAAATGTAATTAAGTAGAATAATGAAATGTTCATTTTTTGGCAAACAAAATAAGAAATAAATCAGTAATTTAAAAAATACAAAATTATTTTTTGTAGCAAAATGTAGCGTGGAGTCACACTCCGCGAAGTGCGCGGAGGTGTGGAGTACAGCGCGGAGACCCAGGCTTCGCTTTGAGCGGAGACACAACAATCGTGTCTCTACGTAGCACGGAGACCAAATCTCCACACAGCGCGAAGACACAGACTCCGTGTCTCTGCGATGCACGGAATTCGTGTCTTCGTGCTTCCGCGCAGCGCGGAGTTCTATTTTTTTTCCCTGACCTCGACACATTAAAACAGCATATGGTCTTTATTCTTCTTCATTTCTTCTATCGAACGACAAACCATTTGCATAACAACAATAAATAAATTATGAAAAAATTGTTATTTTTTTATACTTCATCTGCACTTGAGCTATCTCTCTCTCACACACACACATACAAACACAGTTAGTGTTTTCATTGATTGACATTTCATTTGGATTTAAATGTTCAACAAATATTGAGTTTTTGACTCACTTTAGGCCTTTGTTTATTTATTTACTTTTCTTGGAAAAAAAGAGAAAAGAAAATCAAATTCAAAACTCTCTCAAACATAAAACAGTATCTGTATAGCTTCAATTAATGAGTATATACAAGTATTCATCTTGGCCATGTAACACAATAGATACGTTTTTGGTTTTTAGTTTGTAGAACATCATTTTCTGCTTATTCAAAATGCCTCTTAACAACTTTATAATCTTTCTCCAGTTACTTAGTTTTACATCTTACCCTTCTGTTTTGAAACCAATTTCCAATTTATCTTCCAATGAAATTCTTCAAAATAGAAACGAACCTCCTTGATTTTTGACGCCAACAATACCACGTACCGTCACTCTCCAATTCCTTTTGCAATTTTATGGTTATTTGAAAATTCTAAATATACGGGTTTATAAACGAAAAGAAAGAACAATGCAATTCAAAGTCTAATACGATGTTGTTTTTATAGCAGTTTGAGGGAAAATGATGTGGAAACGTATAAAACTGGAGGAATGGAAGAGTAAAAATTGGGAAAATGAACAATAATATCTCATTGGTTACTATTGCATCTACATTAACAAGAAAGTGTGTTTTTTATTATAGTTAGAAAAGCATCCATTTTCCAAATAAACCGGCCCATACCACTTTCCATGAAGAATAAAGCTTCTTGTACACTTATGGTTCACAGCCACGGTTCACAACCATTTTGACAGTTTTTCAAATTTTCTGATGTAGCTGTTTAAATTCTTAAAAATTGCACAGCTAACCCAGCCCATTGTGCTAATGAAAATGAGAAGACTCACCCGACTGAAAACCTAACCCCAACTCTCCACCCATTGTCACTGTTACGAAGAAAAATCAACAACTCTCAATAATTTTCAAGCGACCACGGGTCATACCTCCGGCCACAACCACTTCAGCACTATTCCCCCAGTTCTCCGCCCAGTTCCCCAATTTAAAAGAAAACCCCTCCAGCTCGGTAAATTTCGAGGCTCCGACTGCCACATAACCATACCGTCTGAATTCAATCCTCTCCGTTGGCAAGAGATGACCAACCAACTAATTCGTGTGATTGTTAGCTAATTCCTAATGAAATTGAAAACCTCTAAATAAGTTTGAATAACCCTCTAGAGGCAAAACGTTGAGGAAAATTTTCTGAATTCTTTCCCAACAGACATCCATCTTTCACAATTGGCTCATTTCCAATGAACACCAATCCATCGCTCGACCTTATTCATTTCCAGTGAACACACATCCTCCTCTCGTGACGGGGACGATGAACAAATGACTGAGAAAGGTAAAATCCAGACTTTATTGAAGATGTACTTTGAAATGTACAATTACATGTGTATGAATATGATATTTACTACTGGGTAACATGTTATTTTACTTCTAGTGTAATGATATCATATAATGATGAACCTGTTTTCAGTACTCAATTTTTTATTTTGTTCTAATACTGAACATATTCATATTCATTTTGACGTAGGAAAAGAAAAAATGGAAGTATTGGATGATGAAGTATTTGTAGAATCCAACGATGAGCACTTGATGGATAATGAAATCACATTAGAGACTATACATTAGGAAGAGATGTTACGATTGTGCCCGAGGTTGGAATGTAGTTCAATGATAAAAAGAGTTGTTTGAATTTTATAAAAGATATGCATACAAAGTAGGTTTTCTGATTAGGAGAAGGAATTCCAAAAAGGGTGATGATGGATTAGTGAGATATGTTACACTCACGTGTAGTCGTAAGGAAAGACGAAGCAATAACAAAAGCCTTTCTTTGAAGCCACAACCAACAATTCAGATAGGTTGCAAAGCAAGGGTAAATGCTTACTCAGATATTCGTGGAATATTTAAAATTTGCACGGTTGACCTCGAACATAATCATAAAACAAGTCTATCGAAGTCTAGGTTGTATCGATGCAATCAAAAATTGAGTGCACATGTAAAATGAAAGCTAGAAGTGAATGATATGGCTGGAATTCCTTTGCACAAGAGTTACAACTCTACAGTAGTTGAAGCCGGTGGGTATGAGAATATGACTTGAATTGAGAAGGATTGTCGAAATTATGTTGAAAATTTGAAGTGATTAAGACTAGGTAAAGGAGATGTCGTGGCAATACGATCCTACTTTTTAGAAATGCAAGCACGTTGCCCTGGGTTTTGCTTTTCTATGGATTTGGATGACCAGTCACAACTTAAGAATCTTTTCTGGACAGATAATAAGTGTAGGCAAGCATATAAGGAATTCGGGGATGTCGTGACGTTTGATACCACTTATCTCTCTAATAAATACGACATGCCTTTTGCCTCCATTTGTTGGAGTAAATCATCACGGACAAACAACACTTCTTGGATGTGGGTTGCTATCAAATGAGGATACACATACCTTTGTTTGGTTGTTTAGAACATGGTTGTTGTGTATGTACGGTTAAGCTCCTAATGGAATTATTACTGATCAAGATAGGGCAATGCAAAATGCAATTCAACTAGTGTTTCCAAATAAGATATTGTAATGAATGTTTGATGAGGCAGCTGTTTTGGAATTGGAATGGCATGTCAACAGCTGGTTCAATTGTTCATTTACCCTCTGTCAAAATAGGGTGAATTCTGTAGAAAATCTATTGTTAATCTAAATGATTTTTTTAAGTTTGGTGAATTGTTTTTGAATATGGCATTGGGAAGTTCTTTTTTCTGTTCACCCTAGGCTAAATGATTCAAATGTTGTATGTGCTAAATGCCATTATCTTGAATGTACATAATTGTTTTGTCTTTCTTTATTTTTGTTCTTCTTGAATGCCATGATTATTTTGATCCAGTCAAAGATCAATGTGAAGATAATTTCATGTTTCATTAAGAATGTTGAGAGTATTGGCTTGAATACCATAAAGTTCCTAGCGAAGAATGATGTCAAGTAACAAGATTAAACATATGAAGGAAAGAAAATCAGATAACAATATTAATATTTCTAATGGGATAAAAAGTCGTTCCATTACAACAAACAACTGCATTACTACAAACTACTACAAAGACTTCAGTTTCACGTTCAAGATAATCAACATTGACATGTCCAAACGATGACCAAATGCAAACATTTCGAGCACCATCCTAATACATCGAATTTTAGATAAAATCATCTGAAACTCCTTCCCCTTACGCATTTTTATGCTGAGGGAAATCTCCAAGTCTTTTTCCTCTGTTAGCTTGGCAAGAGTTTTCAACATATGCGACCAATCATCGACCGACTCACCTCCATTTGTAATGCCACTAGATTCGTCGTCATCATGCAATGGACATTTTTCGTCAAGAATATTTTTACATCATTTGAAGTACCTGCAGTCGCGGGTACAACAATGAAACAATAGCCCTTTATGTTCATTGTTCTTTTCCACCTCCATCCATTTGACCAAGCTCGCACCACAATTTGGGCATCTTCTCTTTTTAGGGCATTCCGACAGCATATGTCACGCCTATCTACAACAATGAAAAATTTTCCTATTCTTGCCCGCCATCGAAGTAATCTAGTTCAACCACATAAAACAACCACATCAATATAACATAAATTCATCATTACTAATTAACAAATAATGCTCATTTTGTAAAAGCAATTCACGTGGTGGGGTCTAAAAATTGTATGAATAAAATCCATTTTCCCCCTGTAATTTAACCTTTCTCTATACTTTTTTTAAAAAAAGGCATTCTATGATTCGAGTGAGTTTAGAGGTTGAGAACGAAGCTTAGCCTTTACAAAAACGTAATCTTCGTCGCGTCCCCGCAACCAACGAATTTAGATACACATCGACAAATAATAAAAAAGGGAAATCACATATATGTTGCCTTCTTTTTGCTTACAATGACACGAATTAGTTGGTTGGTCATCTTTTGCCGACGGAGAGGGTGGAATGCTGGTGGTATTGGTTATGCGACAGTCGGAGGCCTCAAAATTTATTGCAGCTGGAGGGATTTTCTTCTAAACTGGGGAACTAGTCGGAGAGCTGGGGAAATAGTACTGAAGTGGTTGTGTCGGAGGTATGACCGATGGTCGCCTGGAAATTATTGAGAGTTGTTGATTTTTCTTCGTAACAGTGACAATGGGTGGAGAGTTGGGGTTAGGTTTTCATTCGGGTGAGTTTTCATTTTCATTAGCATAATGGGCCAGGTAAGCTGCGTAATTTTTAAGAATTTACACTGCCACATTAGCAAATTTAAAAAACTATCAAAATGGCTGTGAACCATGATTGTACAAGAAGCTTTATCCTTCCATGAATCATGATGTCCAAAATCAATTCATTTGAAAAACCCTCCACCTGCGACCCCGGACCCCCTCAATAAAATTTGGCTTACTTCATGTACAGTGTACGGCCACCTCCATTCTGCTTTATCTAACTAACACACATCCACATTCACATCCCGCCAATGTTAACCCGAACTTGAAAATCTCCGATTTACCCCAATATAAAATGCGACCGCGACCATGCCTCTACACAACCAACGGAAATCAAATTTTTGGTGCAACCAGAGGGGATTTACCTACTTATGAATGAGGGCAGACCCAAGAAAGATGACATTAGTAAGGATAAAAAAAATAACATTATAACACAAATATTATACTAAAATGAAATACCTTACAATTGTTATTATTAAAAAATCCACATAATTGATAAAACAATCAAATTTATTATCATATGCAGGCTCAAATGAATCATCTCCAGACTCCATCAACCACATTACACTAATATTAAAAAATAAAGCATCATAAGTAAGTAAGAAATAGCTCCATATTAATTTGCAGCCCTAAAGAAATCTCAGTAAGAAATTCTAGTTTTCTTATTAAAAGAATGCAATACAAATCACTTTCTCATTTATCAATGACAAATGAATAAATATACGACTAGACCAGGAGTCAAGAAAATTAAAGAGCCAGCAAATACTTCTACCCAAGGACTTGAGCTCCTCCGACTGTGCTTTAATATGATCCTGCACCAACTCCAACCTCTTTGAAAACACATCCAATTCCAATATTTGTTGCTTCCTCCATTTCTCATCAATGAACCTCTCCGCACCCGTCATTCCACTAAAGCCCGAAGGCATGGGACTCAAGGCAAACCCAAACTCACCATTCCCAATCAAGTTCATTGAATTTCCCAAGAACTCCTTGAAAAAGGGCGGCAAACAACTCCTCAAACTTCACAAGATTTTATAAAAGAAAAAAATTCATATAATTATTAAAATAAAACAATATTTCCATTCACATTTTACTGGTCAATAACTGAATCAAACAAAATAAGGGGTAGAAGAAGATTACAAAAAATTATCCAATAATTAACTGCTTCAATAGATACTCACGGCTTCACTTCTTCAATTTCATCGATTTCATGAATTTGGGACCTTATTGTTTTGGTGGAGATTGAAGATTTCAATTCAAGTGTTTCAATTCTCTGTGGGGACATACGTGTTCAAGCTGGGATTCTTGGAAATTGGAATGGATTGGGTGTGTATTATGTAGATCAATGGCATCCACATATCTTACAATTTGGGCCAATTATTTGGCCCATTTTTTTAAAGCTAAAGTAAGTAATTGGGCTGCTGATAAATGGAGCGGCCCAAAGTCTAGTGCAGGCAAAGGGTCTTCATTAGGTCCACCCCTACTTATGAAGCAATTGCGATGCCATAGGGGTTGAAGGAATGATAGAGAAAGGTAATTTCTATAATATTTTGAATTTGTAGTGTTTGAAATCTAAGTAATTTTGCTATGATTCTAAGATTTCTTATTGATTAACATGTTATTTCATTTCTAATATTTTTGAAATCAGATATTCATTAATATATTACCAATACTTGAAATCTAATTTTATTTTAATGCTGATCATATTCCCATTCAATATACCGTAGGAAAAGAACTAGTGGAAGTATCGAATAACGAAGTTTTTGTAGAATCCAATAATAAGAGCAATATGGACAATATAATCACATTGGAAGATGATATCTTAGGAGGAGATGGTGCGATTGTGCCTGAGGTGGGTATCAAAGTTCAAAAATGAAAAAAGAATTGTTTGAATTTTACAAGATGTATGCGTATGACGTAGGTTTTCCGATTAGGAGAAAGAATTCTAGAAAGGGGGAGGATGGAGTAGTGAGATAGGTTACATTGACATGTTATTTTGAGGGACGAAGAAGCAGTAATACAGGTGCTTCTTTGAATCCGCAACCAACAATTCAAATAGGTTGCAGAGCAACGCTGACTGCTTCTTCAGATATTCATGGATTATGAAAAATTTGCACAATCCATCTCGTACACAATCATAAAACAAGTCCTTCGAAGCTTGGGTTGTATCGATGCAATCGAGAATTGAGTTCAAATGTGAACGCAAGCGTGAAGTGAATGAAATGGCTGGAATTCTTTTACACAAGAGTTACAACTCTGTAGTTGTTGAAGCGGATAGGTATGAGAATATGACTTGCGTCGAAAAGGGTTGTCGAAACTATGTTGAACAAGTGAGGCAATTGAGAATTGGTAAAGGAGATGCTGCGGCAATACAATCCCATTTTTCACAAATGTAAGCACGGTGCTCGAGGTTTTACTTTTGTGAATTTAGATGAAGAGTCACAACTTAAGAACCTTTTTGGGCAGATAATAGGTGTAAGCAAGCATATAAGGAGTTCTAGGATGCAGTGACGTTTGAAGAAAACAAAGGACAGAGACCGAGAGTGAGCTCGAAGAAAAAAAAAATAATTTTTATTACAAAATATATTTTTCTTCATCCTACATTCGTCGGAACAAATATCAATTATTCCCATTTCATGCAGGTAGCATTGACTTCAAGCAAAGAACAGAGACCGAGAGCAACAGAAAGCAATCTTGGACAGGATGCACCTGTCGGTCAGACCCCACAACAAGCACAATATTCGATGCTCACACCGTTCTCTTATTCACAAGTTATATTTGTAAGTATTTATTATGAGTCAATTATCGGAGACATTTTTTTTATTCAAGTTTCATGTCATGTAGGGTGACGAGGAAAGTCACGCACTAACACAACAATTGCTATATTCAAATTTCATTCCCGCGTTAGCTTCAAATGTTTTAGTCAATTATCAAGGTAAGTATATGGTTTCAAATGTATATTTATCACATTCCAATGTTAACATCTTCCACTTTTAATAATTGGGACAACAAGTAAAACCTAGGCTAAAACCTCTCCACATTGCTGCCAATCTTAAAAAATGGCAGTGCCTTCAAAATCCAACTCAATTTTATGTTTTAATATTTACGTTAGGTAATGCAATGCTATACTACTATCTCGATTTTCCATACAATGATGGAGCACAATTGGGAGTCATTGAGGATAGACTGAGACCGTTCACAACGGGTGCTTTCCCTCTTGGATTTAATAGTGTAAGTTGTGTCTTTTTTTTTTCATACAAACAGTTAATTTCATTAACTTCTCTAATTTAATTGCTATAATATTATGAATGCAGTCATTTTAGCCATTGCTTCCTCCAAGTACCGTAGCTAGTTGGACGTCAAGTGCCACCCATTCCATTCCTCAGGCTGCTGTTGCTGGAGTTCCTTCTAGTTTTGTTGAGAATCCAAGTTCTCGAATGGCTTGTCAAGATACTGCAAGTGGTATTGCAATGGCCTCTTAAAATGCTAGTTCATCGAGGTAACACTATTTAATCCTTGTAATGCATCTTAGTAGGCGGGTACAAAACCAAATTTTGAAGGATATAGTAGCAATTCGTGGTGCAATGGCTGGCTATATAGTGTTTGTCGATGGTCCTTGGAAGAAGTCTTATTGTACAATACAATCTTAAAGAGATTTAAAAGGATGGTTTAATTTTATTTGATCAATTTCAAACAGACTCATTGGTTTCAAGAAAACTCACCAACTCTATGGGCAATGCAAAAATGCGAATTATTAAAAGAAGATGGATTAATCCCGTATTCGAGCCCCATTTTAAGATAGTGATTTTTGGAAAATGTGTGGTTAACATTTTAGATTTTTTTTTATTTACATGTAATACTATTTTATTGGAGAATATGTTATTGAAAACAAGTTTTGAGAAAATTGATTATCAAAAAAAAAAAAAAAAAGGCTCAAACAACCCCTAAGGTTTTTTTGGATAATTGGCAAAGTAACCTTATAATTTGTTTGTTGAGCGCAATTGCTACTCGTAAAAATGTATATAATACATTACATAATATGATGTGGAGGGAAAAATAAATAATAGAATATCATACAGTATTATGTTATTTATTATGTAAATCTTGATGTATATGTAACACTACCCTTATAAAATAGTCTTTAAGAGAGAGAGAGATTGTAACCAATGTATCAAAATTTTTATAAAGTGCAACCACGTTCCACTTAAAAAACTAAAAAAAGAAGAAAGATTTTAAAAAATAAAATAAAATAATATATTTCTTCTCCAACCAACCTCACCTACCCTTTCAACTTCTTTCCATCAACACCAAGATGCCAAGATCCATAGGCTACTTCACAATCTGTGATAATCAAGAAGTCCCAAGGTCGCTGCTTCAACATATTTATCCATACTTGTATTTCATTAATTTAGTCAAAATCTACTTGCATTGTTTCAACATATCCTAATAATTAATTATGCCTTCCAAACAAAAGTTTCTAGCCCCTCAGGGTCCTTATTATATAGAACAAAGCTTCGGAAATTTTTATTTTTTCTTATTTCCCACTGAAACTTTGATGATTGTTGACATTGAATTGACCTGACACTACAACAAATGTTACTTTTTACGGCACGCGTTTACGGCGTGCATATAAGCATGCCGTAAAAACTGACTATATGCACGCCGTAAAAACTGACTATTTACGGCATGTCTTAAATGCACGCTATAATAATTCAATAACTAAAAGTATTTACGGCATACATTGATGGCATGCCATAAAAAGTAAACTTTTACGGCACATATTGATTGCACGTCATAAAAAATTGAACTACATTTTTTACGGCGTGCATTTGTGCAAGCCGTAAAAAATCAAACTACATTATTTATGGCATGCATTTGTACATGCCGTAAAAATGCAAACTAAATTATTTACGGCATGCAATTGTGCACGCCGTAAAAAATGATTTCTAGATTATTTACGGCATACATTTGTGTACGCCGTAAAAAATGCAAAAAATTATTATTTTTTCTTATTTGGCCATTACTATTTGCCCTAAATTTTTTTCCTTTTATTTTCCCTTGTGTCTTTCTCGGTCGTCTCACAAGTTTCTCTCCTTCGAAATCCACAGCTTAGGTTTCTAATGGAGCATTTGGAATAATCACTCAATCATTGCCGTTGGGAGCTATGGCATTGATGGGGTTTCGAGTACAATAAATCAGACTCTCGAGTAGATGGATTGGGCGAAAGGTCCAACTGTGCCTGGATTGCTGTGCAGCTNGATGGGGCTTCGAGTACAATAAATCAGACTCTCGAGTAGATGGATTGGGCGAAAGGTCCAATTGTGCCTGGATTGCTGTGCAGCTGAACACCGTAAATGTAATACCCAGACCAGGAAAGCCTAAAAAGATTTGATAGGTACTACTCATACACACAAGGTGCACATTCTTTTCCGGAAGTCCATCATTAGAAACTTCACAGTTAAGCGTGCTTGCTTGGAACAATTCCATAATGGGTGACTCCCTGTGAAGTTTTCTCAAGGAGCGTGCGAGTGAGGACAAAATATGCTGAAAAGACCCATGTTGGTACGGTGAGACAGTATGTCGTCATCTAACGGTTGGGACAGCCCGTAAGTGGGACCCGAGTCGTTACAGTTAAACTCATTTACGTCATGTATTTTAGCAAGCCGTAAAAAGGGAAATACTTTTTATGGCATGCAAATAAACGCCTTAAAATGAATTTACGATATTCCATAGACGGCGTACTTTGCATGACGTAAAAGGTAAACTACTTTTTACGGCATGGCTTTATATGGCATGCGGCCGCATGCCGTAAAAAGTACATTTTGTTGTAGTGTGAAAATATTGGGGCCCGAAACTTTTGGATCTGTTCAAGTTTTGCAGGCACAGCCAATTGTCTGCAGAGCTCGAGGAGCTCAAATTTGGTGTACGATGATCAAGTGACACAAGCTCACATGGAATTTTTAAACTTGCAAAACTCCGATAATTGAAGTATGTATCCAAAAATGTTCTATCTACTTTGCCTAGTAATCCTAATTCAGAATCCACAATTTCTAGAAAGCGTCATTCTTTATATTACTAATTTTTATATGGAAAAGTTTGATAGTTATATTGCTTAAAATTTATGTTCAATTACAATTATCATAATAATTCATCGAGTTACACTTATGGTCATATTTTAGTAAGGAGAGTGATAAGTGCATTTTTGTGCACTTATTCGGGCTATATTACTAAGTTTTTATGTCGTTTTAGTATTTAATTTTACTTAACTTGAGTTAGTTTTATCTTATTTCAATTTTGAATTTATTTCTAAGCAATTGGAAAAGATAGAAGGATCAATTGGCTAATGAATGAAAGTTTAGGGACTAATATGCGTTTGAAAATAATTTAACGTGGAGGACCTAGGTAAAAGAAAAAATGAAAAAAATGGTTAAAAGGAAAATTCTAAAAGTTCTATAACTACCCGGGCGAGTATCGCCCGGCCCTTAACCTCAATTACAAGGGATATTTAGAATGCTTGGGCAGCCACCCATTTACTATTGGGCCCCCGCCCACGTCAATTCGGTCAGAAAATTTTATTTCCTTCATAATTCAATTCCAATTAAATGTGGTAGGAACACCTTAACTCTCGAGATTGTCATCGATTCCCTTAGGAGTAAGGAAATGGAGATTAAGGCTGAAAAAAAAAGATAAGAAAAATTATGAGTTGCATATGATGAGAAGTAGAATGAAATTTAAGCAAATGAGTTTGGGTAGAGCTCAAGACTGTGGTGACTCGAGTGATGATGGTGGTAAGAAGAAGAGAAAGAGTTAGGACAAGTTCGGTGGTAGACGATGTTACAGCTATGGTAAGTCTAGACACTTCATTAGTGACTGTCCCAAGAAGAAGGGTAAGACGACAGGTGAGGCGAATTTGGCTGCGAGGTCGAGTGAGGACCCTTGTGAGCATTACTGAGTGTACCCTAGTTTTTACATGTGAATTTGTGTGTCATCCTTTTTTCATATGTGTGATTGCTTAATTCAGTTGCGTGATTATATGTGCGTTTTCAATGTGTTTGATGTGTGCATGGCATGAATTGGAGTGATCTTATTACTTTGTGTGATTGTTTGCATGCATAGTAGGTGTGGGATGTGGGATGCATTAGCAATGTGAGGATATCTTTTTGTAAGGTGGAGTGTAGATGCCTAGGGGTACATTGGTGGTTTGTACTGTGGGATGTGGAGTGTGGCATTTGGATCACGGTGGAGAGGTGATCAAATGTCGAAATCCTTTATCTGTAAGAGACCCTGATCAGGTGGAGTGCGAGTGAGGTACTTCTATCACTTCTATTAGGTGGAGACCCATTATCCACTTAGGTTGGAAAAGTGATGTAGTGATAGAGGATTATCCCGAGAACTTA
>CAIGRF010163541.1:7063-26052 GCA_903798235.1 Fraxinus ornus
GTTGGGGATTTTGCCTTCAAATGTGGCGGCTTAGAGGTTGATGATTTTTTCATATTTGTGACTAATTTGCACTTTTTTAAAAGTTTGAACCCATAATTGCAATTTATTCTTTATTTTTCTTTTATTTAGTGTTTGTTTTATTTCAATAGAAGGGTAAAATGGTCAAAAAGACGTTTCACACCAAAAATTAGAAAGGTAAGGACGTTCTGCACCAAGAAACGAAAGGTAGGAACGTTTTGCACAAAATCGTGTAAAGGTAGGGACGTTTTTGCGCTAATTACCCCTTTGTATTTTATAAACTAACATATTTGCATGCAACATATTTTTCTTCAAAAGAAAAAAAAAATCATTTTTTTTCCGCAATTTTCGAATTTGTATCGAGTCAAAGTAAATGGGTGTAAGTGATGTAACAACCCTGGACTCCCTTCTCTCCAGCCCCTCCCCAAGCTTGTAATCAAATTGACGTGGCGAACTCCTATTGGCCAACTTTACGTGGAATCAAATGTTATTGGCTGAAGCAACTCGACACCACAATTCCCAGATCTTTATATACAATCGTATATACATACCTAAATATCGCTCTTTAGTTTCTGGAGACTTCTTCGTCACCTCTGTGCGCACTCAAATCGATCGATAGACAAAATTCTGCATTTTTTTTTCCTTGTTTTGAGTTTTCGTGATAAATTTTCTCGGATTCGAGAATCGAAATTTTTTAGGTTAACAGAATGAAGGATTCGAAACGAAAGATTTGGACTGTGCAGTATGTCTTACTTTTGTTGATCGGTGTATGCATTTCTCAGCTCTACGCTTCCGACGATGTGGTAAGACTCTGTTTTATTTGTATGTAAAAGTATAACTTGGCTGAATACCTAAAAAATTGCTTCTTCAAATTGAGTATAGGTCGGGAGATGCAATAGCAAGGGATCTGATTTAGTTCGTTTACAATTTTCTGGATCTGTGGTTTTTATTAGATACTGAATGGAATTTTTCAATTGTTTGCTATTTACAGAAATTCTATGACTCTTTTGACGATGCATTTGACGGGCGATGGGTTGTGTCCAAGAAGGAGGATTATACAGGTATGATTTACGTGGATCTATTAATTGATTTAGTTTTTTTATTTGTTCGAGAATGTGTTTTAGTTTTTATGAAAAGCTTTTTATTTTTTGCTGGCTTCGTGCTTGGGATTCAGTACTTTTCTCTTGATTTGAATTTCAACTTGCGTATTATAGATGAAAATAATTGTCTTCAAACTTAAATTTAATAAGTTGGTAAGTATGTAAGGTTTCTACTGGTAACAATATGTTTAAAAAAATTATCATTTTTAATGGTAGTTGTCTCTGTGTCGATGCAGAATAGTTGCAATTTTGTTGTAGAAGATCAACAACTGATTTTATTTTAAAAATTTCACATAAATAGTATGGAGAGTCTGGATTTTTACTCGTATAAAATGAACAAATCCTTTATACCACAACCAACGGTTTGGGAATTAATATGTTTGAAATGTCTCTTTAATGAATTGAACTTTTCTGAAAAACTGGTGATGAAGTGAACTTGCCTTCGAGGATGCTAAATACTTCTTGATTACTTAAAGTTCTACTACTTAATGCCGTAACATACAACATAGTTCTGGTGCTGCAATTTTTGTAGCAAAGAAGTTGAGAATTTAATTTATAGTTGTAACTTTGTATAATAGTACAAAAATGAGCATATCATTTGTACTAAAACCTGTGGTTTAGGATTTTACATGGTTGGAATCTCTGTTTATTGTGTTGAACTTTTCTGAAATACTAGCAACTAAGCGAACTTTCACTTGAGGATGTAAAATGCTGTTGATCACTTGAAATTCTTCTACTTGATGCTGTACCATACAATGTATACCTTTGTCTGAAGCAGAGGATGATTATACAACTGCATTTCTTATCAATGAAGGGATTGTTGTGTTGCATGAATACATTAGCATAGGTTGAAGTTATTTGGTAAGCTGTGTATCCACATTTTGAGAACATCTACGTGTAATTCATGCTGTGGTCAGCATTAATTGAACGTATGTTTTTTTTTTACAATTAATTTCTTAATTGCTGAGGATGCAATAATTATGCTTTATGCTGATATGTAAATTGTTCTCAGGCGTGTGGAAACACTCAAAGAGTGAGGGACATGACGATTATGGGCTTCTTGTGAGTGAGAAGGCCAGGAAACATGCCATTGTAAAGAAACTAGATGAACATATTAACCTCAAGGATGAGACAGTTGTCCTTCAATATGAGGTTCGTCTCCAGAATGGTCTTGAATGTGGTGGTGCTTATCTCAAGTACCTTCGTCCTCAGGATGCTGGCTGGACTCCAGAGGGATTTGATAACGATTCTCCTTACTCCATAATGTTTGGACCTGATAAATGTGGAGCTACAAACAAGGTTCACTTTATTTTGAAGCACAAGAACCCTAAGAGTGGGGAGTTTGTTGAACACCACCTTAAGTATCCACCCTCTGTTCCTTCTGACAAGTTGACCCACGTGTATACTGCCATCCTGAAACCAGATAATGAGCTGAAAATCTTGATTGATGGAGAGGAGAAAAAGAAGGCTAATTTCCTCTCAGCCGAAGATTTTGAACCGCCACTCATCCCTTCTAAGACCATTCCCGACCCAGATGATAAGAAGCCTGAGGATTGGGATGAGAGCGCAAAAATCCCAGATCCAGAGGCCAAAAAACCAGATGACTGGGATGAGGATGCTCCAATGGAGATCGAAGATGAAGATGCTGTGAAACCTGAGGGATGGCTGGATGATGAGCCCGAGGAGATCGATGATCCTGAGGCCACGAAACCAGAAGATTGGGATGATGAGGAAGATGGTGAATGGGAGGCTCCTAAAGTTGATAACCCCAAGTGTGAAGAGGCACCTGGGTGTGGAGAGTGGAAAAAACCAATGAAAAGGAATCCTGGTTACAAGGGTAAATGGCATGCACCTCTCATCGACAACCCCAATTACAAGGGTATTTGGAAGCCTCAGGAAATTCCAAACCCTGACTACTTTGAGCTCGAGAAGCCAAACTTTGAGCCCATCGCAGCCATTGGCATTGAGATCTGGACAATGCAAGATGGCATATTGTTCGACAATATTTTGATAGCTTCTGATGAGAAAGTTGCAGAAACCTACCAGGCTACTGCATGGAAGCCAAAATTTGAAGTGGAGAAAGAGAAACAGGAGGAGGAGGAATCTACTGATTCAGAGGGTCTTAAAGGGATCCAGGTAACTAGTTAGATAATCCTATTCTATGCATGCTTTTTGCAATTTGCTTTGTGCTACTTTGAACATTAACTGCTAACACTTGTTGCAGAAAGTTGTATTTGACTACCTTTACAAGATTGCGGACATCCCTGTGTTGGGTGATCACAAGGTCAAGGTCTTGGTAAGTCATCGGACAACAGTATTTTCAGGAACAAGCGGTTTTGAGTTACATGTAAATGTAATTGCCTAAGACCTGGACTTTGATTTGCAGGAGCTTATTGAGAAGGCTGAGAAACAACCAAACCTGACAATTGGAGTCCTCGTCTCCATTATAGTTGTCATCTTCTCTCTTCTCTTGAAGATCATCTTTGGTGGGAAGAAGCGGCCTGTAAGTCACTAGTAGTTCCCAATGCGATTTACTCTTTTCTCTGGGTATATACGTCTTCCATTCATTCCTGGTGTATTATTTTGCTCAATTCAGGCTCAAGCGAATGTGGAAACAAAGAAACCTGATGTTGCTGAGACTTCAAACAATCAGGGTGATAGCACTGAGGAGAAGGAAGAGCAAAACGAGGATGCTGATGCTGATGCTGCTGCTGCTCCGCGCAGGAGGAACGCCAGGCGTGACAGTTAGGGAATGAAGGTCCAAATGGAAGTTAGATAGAAATGATCTGTGGTCCCCATTGATAAAAAACTCAATAGATTTTGGACTTCAGATGTTTTTCCATCCTGGAATATTTTTACGTCATGACCCTAATGCAATTTTTTCCTTGTTTAGGTTTGTTATAGACTATGGCAATGTATATTAGACAATCTACTGAGATTATGGTGTTTTTTACGTGGTTGAGGAAATTTTGGAAGTTTATGATTTGCCTATGGTTTTCTGACTTGATCACTTTGATTTTGAGCTTCAGGTCGATTTATTTGCTCTGTTGCTCTTTCCTTTTCTTTTGTATTGTTCTGTTCCAGTTTTGATTATGAGAAGGTATGATTCGGAGACGAAAAGATGTGTCGATTTTTTCCCTCATTAGGGTTGGATCTTTTGATTACGGTTAAAATGCTTCTACAATGAGAATATTTTCTAGACTTTTTACGTAAAAATACGAGTTCTGTTAAAAGAACTGGTATTTGTACCTTTCCATATTGTAAGAAAAAAGAGTAGTGCTATTCCATTCTAGGCTACACTAATTCCATATCGTAAGAGCTATGAAGATGTTTTGAAAAACAGTAATACTATTTAGACTACTGATTGTTATATCATCATTTTAGGCTGCACTAAGTGTCCTCAAAATAAAAGTTACGACTAAATGAATTGCATAATTCTAATTTTAATTGAATTTAACATTGTTTTTGAGGAACCTTACAAAATGGCCATTCTGGAAACTGCAAAGTGAAACTATCAGAGATTTTCTGGCAACCATTTTTTGGCATTTAGGCAAGGTTACAAGAAGTTTAGAATATAGACAACAACATAGATTAATTCACCTTTGATTTTCTCTCACTGGGTATGATAATTTACTAATATTTTCCGATTATGCAATAGAGGCGCGCTAGGCTTAAGGAATTCAATTTCAGTCTCTCATTTCCTTTACCGAGATCTTTCCCCACTTCAAAGACAGACATGACTGCTTGAAAGCAGATTGATTTGCTGGGCTTAAGGACAGGGGAGCAGAAAAGGGTCAAACATCGACAAGGAGACAGACGCAAGTCCTGCCCTTTTCATTTGTTTTGAGTTACTGCTAGATTTGCAGGAAGCCCACATGGCATCCACGAGGTTAAAAGATATCACATTATTAAGCAAGAAGTTCGTGCTTCACCCAAATCACAAAGCCTTAGAACGAGGCTCGATACCTTTGCTCACTTCATTATGATAATCCAGATACTATTGAATCTATCAACGTCGATGCGGGAAGGAAAGTCAGCTTCAGTGATACAGTGTCCAACGAACTCAAGAGACTTCGAAAAAAAATTATTTGCTATACTTTACCCTCGTCAGGATGAAGTTCGAACACGTGAATACAATATCGAGTATTCTTTTTTGTCACGTGACGACAAGACCACCATCATGTAAGCAAAATATTGATTTCTTTTCCATGTTTAAAATGAAATTTTAGGAATAACTTTTATGATATCGTTAGTGTCCTAAATGGAATGACTTGACATGATTAAAACAGAAACTACAATTTTTTGAAGGAAAATCAAGAGTATACAAAAAGACAGAAGAACTAAAATTGGTAAAGAATAATTTAGGAAACACTTCCCTCAGAAGAAGTAAAATAGTCAGTAGATTCACATGCCTTCTGAATATCTTTAAACAATTCAAAGCATGCCCTGGGCTTGGAACGGATCCTTTTAAACATACAAAACACCCTATAAACAAACAAAAATGATTTCCCAGTTGGGGAGGAGAGAAATTAGACAATAAAAAAGTCAAAATTTTTAAATTACTCAATGTCATAACAGACAGGAGGTTGCATTATTAAAAGCTCTATAAATTTAAAAAAAAAGAAAGAAAGAAAGAAAGAGTTCCAAAAATGTAAAACAAAATTGTTCTCTCACCTCCTAACGACAAACCCTTTTTTATTTTTTTCCTTCTAGGCTCCAGTTTTATGCCTGTAAATTGAATATAAGGTAGAATTTGTTCAGATACTGATACAGGCAAGGAAAGCTTGTGTTCAACGCTTTCCGGCAGCTTTCCTCAGAGGCGGTGCTGACTCCTCATCATCCGACTCAATATCACCATACTCCCACATGCCGAGTCTCTTGTCTCGTGCTTCTGTCTGGAATTTTTCCAACTCATCCATAGCGAGCTTCCTATCCTTGGACTCCCATCTCCTTCGTTTCTCCAACCTCGCAAGTCCATCCTGAAAATTTATATATTTGATTGTATTTAAGCAGGTAACTACACGAGAAACAGAAGCAAAATATAATATCAACAAACAATTGATCCTGTTAAAGATTAAGCCCTAATCCCCTACTGTACGAAGAAATATAATCGAAAAATAAGAAAAGTAAACATGGATTAATATGGTTCGCCATCAACATGATAGCTATTACGCAAGCAAAAGAAATTCCTTAATATAGTAGGAACACTCGGGAAACCTAATGCAACTATGGCATACCATAAATCTGCGGTTGAAGGAATAATTGTAACATGATTAATCTCCACGGATCAACAAATCCAACTAGTGGGACCATGAATTTGTTTAGGCATACTTAGTTCTACTCACTTTCCCCATTATATAGAGGCATATAATCTATTTCTATGGTCACCTATTAAACAGGTAATAATTTGCTATATATGTTGACCATCTATTTGGATATACTATACTGAAAAGGAAGTTGGGATGTTGATCTATTAGTCACAGTACCGGAGACAAGCTTAAAGAGCATAGTTAACAAAAAAAAAATCAAGACAGAGAAATAGAAGTTCGAACCTGCAGCATGGTAGCATTTATGCTAGCATCAGCTTCTGGATCAATTAAAGTCACCATGAATATGGTCCCGGTTCCTTGTCCTTTAACTTTGCCGCCTGATGTGTCCCTTTCTTCAATTATGGCCTTGAATTCTTTTGGACTACTTAGCAAGTGTTCACTCAGCCGAAAAGCTGCTTCTTGACCATAATCCTCCTCCAAGGTTGGAACCTTAAGATATGCAAGACTGCACAGCTGAGCAACACCCGGGGCAGATGATACTGAAGGATCAATAGGACGCAGCTGACTGAAAGTAACAGCTTCTTGGTTTCCATAATCGATGTAAAACACCTCAAATTTGTCATTTGAAGACTCCACGACTCCCCGAGGAGCATTTACAATCTCCAGATTCCAATTAAGAGTACATTAGAAAGATTAACAAAGTAGAGATGTGTTTTGAATAATAAAAATAATGTAGACAAAAGAACACATTAAATGTTTCATAAAAGATGGTCTGGCAGTATGAACACTAACACAACTTAACAGAGAATGCATCTTCATGGCTCAACGGATATTGAATGAGAAAACTGAAATGACTGAAGCATAAATTACAGAATAATTTTAGTAGTTCGGGTGATGAGTTGTGCCATATGCAGGGGAATGAAAGATCACAAGATCTAAAATGACAAACAACCACGACATGGCAAGTGGACAAGTTCAGGCAACAAATTACCAGACTTTTACATTTCCAAGGATTATAAGAATGAGTTTAAAAGATACTTATCAAATTTTTTTTTATTTTTTTATAACCGTGGATGTCCGGACAAGCTTGCGCGCACCTCGACTAATCCCACGGGCCTAAAGTTTACAGTCGGTACTCACCTCAGTGGCCCTGAGGGGACTCGAACTGGTGACCATTGGGGAACAAACCCAATGCCTGACCAATTGAGCAACCCCTCAATGTTTACTCATCAAATTTGATAATATGTTACCCATTATCTTTGAATATTCTAAAAAATACCTATCAAATTGGATAATATGTTACCCATTATCTGAGAACATTCTGACATTTAGTTGTATTTAAGTTATCACACTTCCACCAAACACCACCCACAAGCAAGTGCTAAGGGTAACATATAATAGACTTTCTGAGGGTAGTTTCTCAATCCCACATACGAACTTCCCAGGACATAAAAACAACAAACTAGGAATTAAAAACAAGAGAGGATTTCAAGTTGCGTACCATTGCACGGTTCCAAGAATTATCGGCACTAAACTGAGCTAGAACAATGTCACCCTTTTTCGGATTGAAGGCACCAAGTACAGGAGCTTCTTGAAGGTTTAAGGAAGCAAGCTGCTTCTGAATGGAGGCCACTTTCTGATCAGCAACTGGCTGGACATAAAACTGACCACCTCCCAAGACGTCGGTAACCACCACCTTAAGATAAATATATATTATCAGATGTCATTAAAAAAGCGTCAAATACAATCCTAGAAGTGCAACTGCAGATATATATTGTGCAGCACCTTAAGCTCTTCTTTCTGACGTCTTTCAACGGATGAACCATTAGAAACGTCTTCTCCTTCAACGTAATTCTCCCAGATCTACAATAAAATACAAATTAGCAGTCAATTGACCAATAACAATCATTATAACAAAAAAGTCATGTTACTCACCTTCAACTTCTTCTTTTTTGCTGACTGCTCAGCCTGTACTAGAAGGTGAGCGTCAGGGATCCTGTCAGTGCCAAAAGAAGTTTGAAGCTTTGCCAATCCTGCTTCTAAAAGTGTGACTGCCACATTGGTTCTAGCCTCCCACAATGTCCCCAAGAAAGTTCCAGTTCTATCAACAGTTTCTACTTCAATCTGAGTGTAAGAAGAATAGATTAATCAGGAAGGCATGAAAAGATACAAAAGTAAAGAAGCATGATGAGAGGACTGCAATACCTCAACATCCCTCTGCATTATCTTCCGCCTCATAAGTGCAATGGCCTCATCAGAATACTGTTCATCACGGCCTGGACATCTAACACCAGAGAACGAGAAAGCAATACTGCATGTTTCCTTTGGGATATACAGTTTAAACCGATGACCACTAAGAACGTATTCGACAACTGCAGTCATCCTCCTATTGCGTTGTAGAAATGGCAAGAAGTCTCTAGCTTTTTTTGCAGAAGCCTTATGAGCCATTATAATAAGAAACCAGTAAGTTACATGAACAAGACAACAGCCAAAAGCTAAGGAGGAGGTTAGACTACTAACAGTTAGCAGGTCCGTTATGTGCACCACGGGAGGGTCTTTGGATGAATGCATACCCTTCTTGCCAGCAATAGCACGTGATTCAGCAGCAAGAAGGGCATCATAGTAGTTTGATCTCTCCTCAAAATCTCGGTGCCTGATTACATTCGCAAAACCACGGGCAACCAAAAGCTCAGCAATATTAGCCCCCGTCTGCTGACTTCCAGCAGCAGGTGCAGTACCATCCCCATCCTTAGCTGGATTAACAAGGAAGACAGATCCAAAATCCATCACCCTTGAATCAGTTGCCCCAGCTGCAGCAGCAGGTCCCTCTGCCATACTGACCTTCCTTGAATATTCCATCGAAACTTGCACCTGAATAGATGTAGATCAAAAGTAACATTGTGGTACAAATCTAATATAGTAAATCACACCATAAAATTCAGGAAACGCACTTGACGGCCAATTAGACGATTTCTCAGAAACTCCTTTGCTTCGCGAGCATAAGGAGCAGGTTTTTCATCTCTGCGAGGGTTGCCCATTTTAGGGCACCTAATACTTGAGAGATTGACACGTCGCTCAGCAGATGGATCTCCAAATGGCAAGGAATCATCGGCAACAACTATGCAATCCCCACTTGCAACCTCTATTACCTGCATAAACCCGAAATATAGGAGAGTGCAAAATCAAACAAGGCAAGTAACACCAGGAACCAAAATTTACTTTTCCTATAAAGTTCTGGTCATGAATGGCCTTGGAGTTTGTGGCCGGGGGCACGTAGTTTGTCCACATCCTAAATCGGTTCTTCTTGGCTAGAAGTTCAGCACTCTTCAACCTGCGCTTGGCATCATCTTCCAGCAAACTTGCACTCCACTCTACATATTTAGCTAAACCCTGCATCAACATGATGGGGAAGAAGAGCAATGAGGGTAAATTCCACAAGGGGAAAAAATTAGGGCATAAGCAGTATAGTAGACATCAAACAGTGCAAAGATTTTTTCAAGTGTCAAGAAAACAAATCTGAACACCAGAAAGAAATCAAGTAGCTTTACCTAGAGATAGGCAACTTCTTGTATTATAAAAATTGCCAAATACATTCAAAAGCATCGATGACAATATCCAATTATCTAGTTTGCCCTATGGAATAGGGTCGAGGTACAGTTCTGCAATTCATTATAACAGGAATAGCCAAAGAAAGAGTTGATTTCTTTTTAAAAAGTTAAATGTTGGCCTGTCATCCATCACATCATTTAAAAAAAATGATATTTTAGGAGCTATTTGACATCTTCTGTATCAAGCTCGTCCCAGTCGAGCAATCAAAAAGAAATTATAAGAACCTAGCAAGAGAAATTTAATATCATAATCTCTGCAAGTTTTTGTTCTTTTTATGCAGAAGTCCTCTCAATACCTAAAAAATACGATATCCCATTTCAAACTATCAGTACAAGTTAAATAGTTCGATATCTGAATAAGTCTGACCTAACATACCACAGTGAGTAACACTTTCATTTAGAATCTGCCATTATAAGCTGAACAACTTATCATGCTTGTCATAATTCAACATGTGCCTTGTAAAATGACTTACCGTTTCAACAAGTTCCAACGCCAGGTCCTTCGCTGATTCACAGTCCGAATAATATACCGAACCAATAAGATTGCTAAATTTGTCAACACCCTCCAAAACAATCCTGACCTGGGAGCCACCCAATAAGAATTGTAAGCCTATCTAAGAAAATCAAGTACCAAAGCAACAGCCATCAGAAATTTACTCACTTCTCTATTCAAAACACGAATCTCGGTAAAATGTTTGGCTTCCCTCCCAAACGGATCAGGCGCAACTTCATTAGCAGCTGCGGACGAAGCAGCAAGTCTTTGTGCCGTTGTCAGGGGGGCACGAGGTTCAGTTGAAGAATCACCATTTGGCTCGTCAGAGGATATTTCAGTTTCAATAACAACTTCAGATGCAGCCCTTCTGCCCATAGATGGGGACTGGTAAAACAAGTAAAATGGACAAAAAGTGAATTGAAATCCAGCTGGAAAAGAGAATACCCAAACCAGTTGTGACCTAGTGCATAAATTGCACTAAGCTAGGATTACATACCTGAATTCCGGCGACAAACACTTGGACAAACTGAAAACTTGGAAGCAAATAAACACGAAGTGTGCTCCCATCTCGGACCTGCTCCACAATAACCTCCATAGGACTACCTTTGTTTGAGGCCAAGAGGCCCATAGCATCGAAATTGCCAGAATCTCCAATGGCTGATGGAGGCAGGTTCCTGATAGATGCCTCAGAAGCACCTGGTTCCTGGATCCAACAATAAAGAGGCCACGATTAGAGAACAATATGACACCATTTAGATAATTACTAAATGAAAAATTAAACCTTATTTTGTATATTTAAAGGGGAAAGTTAACACGTGATATATTGGGGTACAGGGATTTAATTACGCAAAAAACAAATTAAGACATACTCTGTTCCAACGACCTAGACCTTGTTGTTTGGCTTGCTCTTCAAGACGTAGTAACTCAGCTAAAAGAGGACTAACTTCTCCCTTTTGTTGACCTTGATCTCTAACCTGCAGCCACAAGAACTCATCTGATGCCAAAAAAAGAAGAAGAAGAAATACAAGTGTTAGCAACATAAATGTGGAAAAAAAAAAGTCACCTTTGCCCAGCCTGCAGCAACAACAAGAAAGGATACATTCGTATCGCTATTGATAAAGAGCACAGATCCAAATTCTCTGCCTATGGATGGAACTGTATAATCTACTCTGAATGCAATGTCCTATTGGCCGAAAATAGAAGTAAATCTAATAAATATTGTTCTTTATAAAAGAATAGAACATAAAACCTATTAACGAAACTAATTCAGTACTAAAAACCTTCCCAATACATAGCTTCCTTAAAAATTCTCTGCTCTCCCATGCAAATGGCTCATCAATACTGCCTCTTCGGGCCTAGAAACAAAATGACAATTCAAGTGCAGTGAGAAAGAATATGAAAAGGACATGAAACATAGTACACAACATACATCAAATGAATGACTCGTTAATAATTAGTCCAGAAATAAAGAACTCTATGACCTCAAATCAATGAGCAGAGAACCATAAGGTAAGCACGTAAGCCATTTAAGGTGAATATGGGCCAATTTATCCACAAAACTTTAGAGCATAGCTCAGCAACTAAAATATGTATGTTCTTTATTGAAATTCCAGCACAACAGTAAGAACAATGGCGTCATTCATTTGGCATAATTCATTAAACTGATGTAAAACCGTAAATAGAAGAAAAGCAGGGAACAAGGATAAAGTGGGATAAATGATTGAACAGAAAACGTAGTTGCTAAAGGGTCTTAAAAGACAGGTCAAGAAAAGCCCCGACAAGGTCCAACAACAGATCTTGCATGAAACCATGTTATAAGAAAATACAAAGATTCAGCTATTTCTCTTCCTAAAGATACCACAAAGAAATTGAAATTGTGATACTTTAAAACAAAGTAAATATCCAGTAAACATTTTGTTCAGTTCCCAATTGAAATATCAGTTGGAAAATAAACATCAAGCTTACACCGACAAAAAGACAACGCAAATTAGATTTTCCAATGTTGAGAGAACATACCAATTTAGGAGCAATCAGAGAAGACAAAGTAATTGTTTTCTCTGGAGGAATCCCTTCCTTCAAGTTTGCCACTATCACCAAGCTGTCACCGGATGGAACAGCTTTCACCCTCCCACTAAGCCATCCAAGGTTTCCAGCAGTTGATGCCATTTCAACAGCTCAAGGTCTGCAGAAAGACAAAAGTTAAATCAACCATGGCTGAGGCACTGAAACTGCTTCAACCCATAATTCGTCTGTTTACATACATACCCATGTGCACACAAACACGCTGGAATGAGACCACTTTAGAGTCCCAGTAACAATTAAAGTTAATGCAATGGATACTTCCATTTCCAATCATTTCCATACATAAATTCTTTGACCATATTAATTAATAGCCCAACAAAATAAATCGAAGAGTTTAACTTCCAAGACCACATCTAGTGCTATCATTGAGAAAGTCACAGTAAGATACATTCAGAACAAGAACCGAAATAAAAGAACTAAGTACCCATTAAAAAGATAAAACTTTTAATTAATGAGCTGTGTAAAAACAAAAATTTTGTAAAACCCAAATCTAAACTATTTAACGTTTTAATTAATTGGTCAACAAAATAAAAAATCTTAACATCCCACGTCAAGTATAGTTCATTGAAAAATTGCATTAAGATGCACTGAAAAACGCAGAAGAAAAAAAAACAAAATTCCAATTAAAAAGACCAGACCTTTAATCGCAAGCAATTAAATACAAAACCTTGGTAAAAGCTGAATCTGTATTATTTGGATATATTAATTAATAGCAAACCAAAGTTTAACCTCTGAGAAAGTTTCTTTAATAAATAGGAACCAAATTAAAGACACAGTTCCAACAGAAAAGATGAAACCTTTAATTAGTCAAATTAGTTACATACAAACACGTGGTAAAAATCAAATGTTTGACAGATAACCGTTTTTAAAAACAAAGAAAAATGTATAATTGTGAACGATCTACACGACTTATCAAAAATTCATAACAGTGCAGTAAATTACAGATCATAAAAAAGTCTTAGCATCCCAGTAAGAAAAAAAATTGGAACCTTCAAAATGTAATCATCTAATTCCGTTGCAAGTTCAAGATTTTATTGTAGGTATGCAAATCAATGAATATCTCAAACCCATGCAGATCTATGATTTACAAAAATTAGTTCGCATGTCGTCCATTATGATTTAGCCTAATGCAGCACTATTAACATTGTACTCGCATGATGCAGAAAACCCAAGCAAAATTCAGAATATACACAAACCCAAACAAGCGAACAACGCTGAAAATTTGACAAAGTGATACCGAGATCTTAGATTCATAAATCACAAGATCAGAAGAGATACGAACATAGAAACAGGGGCGGAGCCATCTGGGGTCTAGACCCTGGTGTCCTGGGTATTTCCTCTATTACGTTTGAGGGGCGGTCAGTTTTTGAAGGCAAGGAACACCATAAAAAACGCATAAAAAATTCAAGACAAAGGTTGTAGAAAAAATCACTGTTGCTAGAGGAAGATTACCATCAAGAAACAACAATTTTGAAAAAATAAAAATAAAAAATTATAAGGAGTTGAGTTGGAGTTGAAATTGAATAATTCACAACAATCGGACTGAGTGCGATTTCAACATAAAAAGCCCGTTTTACACTAACAAAAATCCGATACTACCTTCCAACTTTGTTGATGAAGAAGTTCAGTAGAAATCACTGCTACACGAGATGAATTGGTGCCAAAGGAGTGATGGTTATGTCCCTTTTTGCCTCTCCCCCAGTTTTTAGATAATTCCGAGGAAGAAAACCTTAAAGCCGTTTGATCCGTTTTGCTCTATGCCTAGGTTACGGTTCGATACGCACGACTTCTTATTAAGCTTTAGCATCATTCTAATTTATTTTTCAGATGGATCTCAATCAATTGAGTAATAAATAAAAAATAGATATTTAACTTTTTTTATTAAATTAAGTAATTATTAAAAATTCTTAAATCTTATGTTAGGAATTTAATAATTCAAATTTTTGTTTATATTTTTTTTTGTTAAAATTATGGTAATTTAATCGATATGTTTTTTTATTGCGATAAAAAATTAACTGATATTAAATTTTCTTAAATCAAATGTTTTAAGAATTTAATTAATTCAAAAAATTTATAATTTCATTTATATTTGTTACAATCCTAATAATGTTCCTAAAATTATTGTACTTTAAACTATATATTCTTTTTTTATCGTAACATTCACTTGATTTGTACCAAGACGAGATAATTATTATCTTTCCACTAACATGGTCGGCAAACCACAAAATTTGTGATCACAAATTCTGTAATGTAGAAAGAATACTACTCATATGAATCATAATTGCATGTTGCTAAATGTCGAAATGGTCTCATTTGACAACCATTTTATGTCTACATGAACAACCGTCACGCCGGGAAGCTATCACAATTTTCATAAATAATAGTAGTCAAAGTCAAATTATTTTCACATCGTACATGAACTCATATTCATACCATATGAATTTGCTGCAATTATACGATATAGAATTAATTAGGGTCATAGTTGCTTTTTATTAAACAATTCATTCAAGATTACAACGACGACATTCGATCACATGATAGGAGGAGTCATGTGTCCACAAAGAGGTCACAATATACTTTCAACTTTTGCTATTATAGGGATATATTTAAAAATAAATAAAATATTTTCATATATTCAGCTATCGGTTCTCGTATGAATTTCCTAATCTAGGAAACCTATGAAATCAATTTCAATACGTAATATCTAAAAAGCTATACTTATTTTTTTTTTTTTGAGTAATTTTTGTAATTTTGTGAAATATCTCATAATATATTTAAGTTTCGGTATAATAGTTTGAGAATATTCACGCTTTTGAAAACAATAGAAGTATGTAAGACATATAAAACACTTGTAATAGCTAAATTAAAGTTTGTAAGACATATCTAAAAAAAATAATCAGATAAAAAATATGAATTATAAAATAGAATCAATCTTCATCGTCAATTTAAGTGATGTGAAATTACGAAAGGTCCAAAATTCATCACCTGTAACTAACCAAATTAATAATAAGGTAAGAGTTAAATACCCAAAATAACAGTTTTTAAAGTATAGTATAAAATTTATAAGACTTTACATTTGAAGATAAATATTATGCCCTCGCTAAAACAAATTTAAACAATTCACTTAATTCCAATACATGCGTTGATATATATACCTTAATTAAAAACAAAAATTCTATTAAGAGATAAAATCAAATTGATATGCTCGTGATCCAATTATGATGTCCTTGAGAGGCATCGGACGAGACGACGGAATAATAAAACTGAAGACCGTGTAAAATTGTAACTTTAGAGATCGGGACAATAGGGGTATTGTTTGGAATTCGCTTCCTCTTTCGACAAAATTACTCAAAATGTCATGCTCGTATATACTCCATTATGGCTTTTCTTAATTTTAATTTAAAAAATCAATTAATTTTATTGGATTTTTTTCCCTTCTTACCGATGGATTATGTATTGTACCTCCAATCTTGCTACATATACATAAAGATTTACATAATGACACATATCATTCTACCATTTGCTGGTTTAAAATTCAAATAATTTTTTTATCTAAACTTTTCCCTCTATGTCATTTTATGTAATTCATTATATACCATTTTTATGTACAAGTAACACAATCCTTGTACTCCAAAGATAAGGACACGGGATTTAAATGGCAAAATGATGACGACATTGGACTGCCACATGGATATAACGGCCAATGAAAATTATACACGCTGGATTTTGTTATCATTGTGGTCACATTAGCACATTTATTTACAATCATTCTATACGTCATTTATATTATTTTTTACATTATGTCATGTGGCAACACGTTATTAGCCAATTATTTAAAAATAAATAAATTTCACCAATCAAATATTGCCAACAACGACGATGTCAAGCACGATGTTGAAATATGATGTACAAGTGGTATTGTCCATTTATTTATGTGTGTCATTTCGTTTTGTGATTCTCATGCAAATGCAATTTGTGGGATTTCTACGCTAAATGCTAAATAATTGAAATTTTGTATTAGATTTTGTAGTATAGATATATCTATAAAAGATGACAAGATGTGATTGTCGGGTTATCGTTATAACTAGAATTGTCAGATTTGTTTAAGTTTAGTTAATATGGAATTGAGAGAATTGCATTCATGATATCAAATATTTTATTTTGTCGCAAATTTGACTTAAACTTTTTATTTGTACCACTCACAGTACCAAATATTTAAAAAAATCTCACTTGAAAATAGATAGAAACCATATAATTGATCGTTAGTTGATTAGAACGATTAATTTTGACCAGATACATAAAAGAATAAAAAGGTAACTTTACAATTTTAACATAAAATAATTTTAAAAGTTCGATGCCGACTTAGCCAAGTGTACTAAATTAATAATCCTACTAACTAAATGCATAAGATAATCGTTTTTTTTTTTTTTTTTTTTTTTGAGATCCTTTAAGGCCTAACAAATATATAAAATAACAACTATTTAAATTCATAAATGTTCATACTAATGACGGTAAAAATTATGTTTCATGCTCGAACAATTAATTTTCAAAGATATTAAACTTTAAAGTCAATGTATGTACATTAATGCGTGTATATGTATGCCTTTTGTGTGCTTATACATTAAATTTTGAATTTCACCACATTTGGTGTTTGATGGTCATTATTGTGTAAAAAACTAAAAATGATGTTTTGAACAGTGATTTTTAAAAAATGTTGGTAACGAAATTTAAATTTACATGCAAAATATTTTATTGAATGAATGTATGATTAAAAATGAGTATGAAAAATAAACATGGACTCGATGTTCTCTTTTTTTAAAAAAAAAAAATTACCTATATGTATTATGGTATTTTTTAAAAAAAAAAAAAAATCCTACACGTATTACAGTAAAAATACTAAAAATTATTAAAATATAAAATACTCTGTAAATTTTATTGTACCATTGTTCACCTCCTCTACCAATCCCTGAAAACCGTCACGGTCACCACCGCCTATCATTGACACCACATTACCACCGCCATCTCAAAACGAACCACCACCAACCACGACAACACATACACTTGCATAGAAATAAACATACAAGATTTATCGCTCTCAATATTCTAACGCGCAGCTAATTTCTTATCGTTCTTCTCTGTACAATTCTCAAGAATTTTTTCCTTGCACACGAAAATATTACTAATATACACAAATAAACACACACGTTTTTCTAGCGTTCTTCCTCACCCAGATCTCATGTCATTTTTACTAATTTATTTATTCGAATCAATTGGAATTTTTAAAAACTTCTAGATTTTTTTAAGTGGTTAACTTTTGTGAATTTTATGGATTTTAAGTGATTTTCATGGATTCGTTAAGGATTAATAGAAGCCTTTCCATAGACTTCTATGAACTTTGATTAAAGACTTTTCATTTTGCAAATTCATTATATAACTGGAAAAAATTATAATTTTTCTTACTACCCAATCAACATTTTTGATAACCATGATGCCTAGAAGATTTTCTTTGGTGAAGTCACTAGTCACGACACAATCATTCAATTTTGGCGAAAATAAAATAATAAAAAAACTTTTACATCAATTTCCGAAAACATAAACAATTTTTTATTTTTATTTTTATGAAATTAACATAAATTTTAAGAACACAAATTGTTCTTAACTAGAAAAAGAAAAAAAGAAAAAGAAAAAGAGAATAGATCGATTACATTGAATTTTGTGCTTTGAAACAATTACATATAATTTCAATTCAAAAGTAATTATGTACATATTAAAATCAGATTTTAATTTAAGTCAAAGTCAAACAATCAATATTAACCACATTTTTCATGGGTCTTACAGCTTTTCAACCACAGATTTCAAAAACTTTTCACGATCTATTAAAAATCTAATTTTAATCCCCATCAAATACCCTTATAGAATAATCATAAATTGATTACAACAAATCAATTGAAGAGATATGAGAAAATCCTAGAATTAAAAAAAAAAGACGTTCTTTTTTTATTTTTGGAGGACGGAGAGGCTCTGAAATTTTCCTAAATTTCAAAGTAGATGAGAGATTTTATAAAAGTCCCTGAAAGTCCATTACGTGTGGAATTCTTCAAAAGTCAGTAAGTCACCGTCTATTTGAAATTTGAATACTTCAAGAGACATTTCAATTTGAATACTTTAAGAGACTTTTCAATTGAATACTCCGTGACTTTTAGAAACTATTTAAAAGTTTATAAAAATCTCAACCAAAGACACCAAAATTTTTAGAAGTCTCAATTGAATATACCTAAATTTTTTAACTTCTCGAAAATCTTTAAAAAGTCCCAAATAAATACAACCTCTAAACAGAAATGGGTTAATTTAACAAATGGTCACTGAATTTACCTGAAAATTATAAAACGGTCACTGAATTTCAAAAGTTGCAGAAATG
>CAIGRF010163597.1:6344-19029 GCA_903798235.1 Fraxinus ornus
TAGGTAATTGCACGCCAAGTCCCTCAACTTTGATTTTGTACAACTTGGTCCTCAAATTTTGACTTTCATTTCAATTTGGTCCTTCATAAATTGCACTTCAATTCCTTCATCTTTTGGCATGTGCAATTTTATCCCAAGCTTCACTATTTTGTATAATTTTAGTCCATTTCTTCTCATTTTCGCTCCGTTCTTCATCCAATCGAGGTTTAAGCCTACAAACAAACAAATTACACAATTATGCATATAAATCAACTCAATTTTAATTCTAATTAAATGCGAAAAGTGCTAAATAAGTGTGTTTTTACACACTTATCAATATCACCATTTGAGAAATTTTGAAAAGTTATGGACCCGTTTGATACTAATTAAAATTCAATTAAAATTGAAAATATAGCCGTTCCACTCGTCTAATAAAAATCAACAATAACGATTAGTTTTTCAATTTTAATCCGATTTTAATTTCTACTAAATGGGCTCTAAGCCTATATTTAATCACATTTGAGTCTTTGACTGCGTCTGTTCTATATTCGTGCCTAATCACTTGAGGAACAAATTTGATAAAAAGACAGTTGAGTGAATACCTGAAGGATATGGCAATCAAAGAAAATGATGGAGGTGCTACGACCCTAAAAGTAATCATTGTTGTTACACATAAAGGTACATAGTGTTTGACAAATTATTTCGTGGTGCTTGGTAGATCTGTTATATTTAAAGGAAATGGAAGACAATTTGTAAGAGGCTATTACAAAAGCACAACAAAGCCCCAAGGAACCTAAAGATGCATAAGAATCAAGTAACAAATAAGAGTCTACTGGATAATAGAAAATCATTGACATACAAAAGTGCACCCGACAACATCAAAGGAGATTAGGCTAAGCCAACAAGAAGAGGTTAAGGTTTAAATGAGTCCACTACTACATTTAAGAAAATCAACTATACAGTGAAAACCAAATCTCAAGCATAGCTCTAGGGAAAAATAAGACTTGGGATTTGATGTCAGACCTAATAGAGTGAAGCTTATATCTGAAATTGGGTATGCAAAATAACGAAAAACCTTGATGGATCAATAGAAAAATACAATGCTTGGCTTGTAGCTCGTGGATTCTCACAATAATATGGATTGAACTATAATAAAACTTTTAGTCGAGCTGCAAAGATCACAACAATATGAGTGCTAATAGCATTAGCCACAATCAAGTCCTCTCAATTGACTCACTTGTGATACAGGGAGGAGACTGAAGGTGCTATCTGAAGTATGGTCCTCTCGACTTGCATAAACGACTTCGCGCCCTTGTATAGATTTTGCAGAGGTCTTTAGGCTTTATTGATTCACTTTTATTATATTTGTAAAAGAGATAATACATCTTTATTATGCTTATGATTGGAGGCAAGTTTTTGCCCCTCCATTGTAATTGTATATGTTCCCTTTATGATTTATGTCATGGAAGGGAAATCCTAACCCCTTCTATCCTGGCTAGGTGGAGCTTAAAAATCATAATGGGATGCGACGATGTTTTATTATAAAAATATTTGAAGTGAAATTTAATTAAATCTTTTAAAAAGTTATGAGACTCCATTTTCACTTTTTTCTTATTTTCCGTTGTTTCAATGTTTTCTTTATTTTTTGTTTATATAAAGAAAGGGCAAATTTGTCATTTAATGGTTAAAGTGGAGGCAATGACGAGTTTTACTACATAATTGAAACGTTGGGGGGGGGGGGGGGGGNNGGGGGGGGGGGGGGGGGGGGGGGGGATGAATTATGCTAATAAAAATGTTGATTACATTTCGTAAAAAATTGAGGACGTAAAGGTGCAATTTTTTTTAACAATTACGCATAATGGCCCAAATTTTTGTTTTCAAAATGCTTTTTCCTAATAAATTTATCAAAAAAAAATTCATGAAATTTGTTTATATAGATATTTAGTAGTTAATTTTAATGCATATTTTTTCATAGTTGGTAGACAATAATTAGGATTAGTCACAAAAAATACATTCATCAATATCATTCATTAATATCTATTAAATGATCGTCTTCTTGTTTGACGATAATTGATGAATGCCCATGAGTCACTACAGATTGATTATCGTTGTCAATGATCAATACCTATCGAATAGTTGTTTTCTTATTGGCAACAATCGGCACGTGTCTTTGAGTCTTTAGTAATGGTTTATTGACGGTCAACTGTAATTATGATATTGATAATTTATTATACCTAAAGTTGGTGGCATGTTTATCTCTAGTAAAATTTGACAATATAAATAAAATTTTCCATATTTAAAATTAAAAAAAAAAAACCTTTTATTTTAATAAACATCCGCCAATAGTTTTTTCTGAATATCAAATTCAAAAATAGATAAAAGAATGTGTAGAAGTCAATAGAAGTTATAAACAATATTTTTCCATCTAAAAAAACCAGAAAATATAAGCAAATAAACGATTTTTTCCTAAAATAAGCAAATAAACGATTTTTCCTAAAATAAGCAAATATATTTATAGAATAACTCTAGTCACCGGTACTTTCTCTATCCTCTACTCGTAATAAGTTCCTAGCGTATCCAGAATTCCTCAATTTCTCTTTTATCTCGATCGCGTCGCACCTAATCCAATTCTACTTTATTTTTTTTTTCTATGATATGCAATTCGATTCACATTCAAACAATTTCATCGCATCAGATTTGAAGAAAGAAATCAGAAAATAATAAGAGAATCCTGTCCGGTTGATCAATCAGGTTGGTAGAAATCTTTTCCATTTTAGTGTCAATGAATTCCTGTGTGTTGATTCCCTTTTAATAGGTTATTTGGGATTGAGTTTGAGTGAAATATAATGCTTGGAGTTGATGGATGAGTCTTGTTGTGATCAAATTTCATTTGGTTTGTTTTCGGATTTATATGCTTGGGTTTTATTTGGCTTTTAGTATCTCACTCTTATTGGAATTAGAACATTTTCTCAGTTAATTCATGTTTATGTTCGTACAGATTTTTTGTGTGTGATATTAATTACATGTACAGGTGAATGGTGGGTAGTTTTCGTTTGCAGAGGCATTTGATTTGTATTGATTATATACCAGATTGACAATGGAAATTAATAAATCATGATCTTTCGAACGAGACGTAGAGTATCCAATGACATGTAATCAGAGGGCAGCCCTTGGCGCCCCACCCCCCAAAAAAAAAAGAAAAAATTATGCAATTTTAATAGATTTTACCCCAAAATAAAATTTTAGCCCTCCTGGTTTACAAGTCCAGCAGCCAATTAATGGTAGACCAATCCTCAAACACAAACTAATTTAAGAAAACGAAGCCCACCCACAATTAGTCACAGAATCAAAAACCAAAACTAAATGCACCATCAGCAATTATATAGGTGAACAGGTGATGAACAACATGCGATGAAGCAGAGGAGGATCTCCTAGGCTTTGTTCAATTTTGACCAAAATTAATATTTCTTGCTTTTCCGGTTTTGTCTCCTAGGCTTTGTTCAATTTTGACCATTTTCCTTGGAGCTTTTCAATTTCATTTGCCGTCAAGGTATCTCCTAGGCTTTATCTAGTGTCAAATTTTAAGTTTCAGACATTTGTAAGATGTTGGGATCTTTTGAAGGCACAAAATAAAGTTTAACTCTACTTAAAAGATTAAGATTTTATAAGAAGTATATACTATATGTTCGAAAATTGTTCTTTGCCATAGACACATACAACTACAGCATGCCAAGTCTTAATATTAAGCTCCTTTAGGGGTGTTTTTGAAAATTAAACTAAAAAATTTGGTTTTTTCAGTTATCTTGAAAAACATTTTAGAAGTGTGTTTTTATATGTCGAAAAACATAAAAGAGTTATTTTTAATAGGTTAGTTTAGATTCAGGTGAGTTTTATTCTACTAAAATTCGCCTAGCACAATTCCAATTCCAATTGGTAATCTCATATTTTATATTAAGATCTTTTTCTAAATTTTATCCCACTCTAAATTTACCTCTAGCTCCTTCCCTGCTCGTAACCAATTTCTGTTATATATTTATGGTGAAAGATGTGATATTTATATGAAGGCATTTACTGAATATAAGAATAATGTACCATTGGCAATAAATCTTGGTAACTGAATTTGGTGTATTATATTAAGCCCCTGTTTGTGGCCATTTTTTTTTCAAAAACATTGTTTTGAATAGTGAAGTTTTGGAGAATGTGTGGTTAAAGAGTAGGAAAAAGTTTTGGGTTTACGTGTGGAATATTTTATTGGGTGAATGTGTGGTTGAAAATGAGTTTGTAGAATTTTTTTTTTTGAAAGAATAAGAGACAAACAGGGGCTAAATCAGTGGCACCTTCTTTTGTATGTATTGGCAGTGACAATGGCGGTATTGACGGCAAAACAAGAACAGCAAAGCAGTTGCATCAATGGAGAAATGCCCAAAGGCCTGAGAAATGCATCTGGAATCACTCGGAAGAGAAGGTTGATCTTGGATTATGACGATGAAGATGAAGAACAGAACAACGATTGGTTATTGCCAAAGGAATCAGACACCTTGCCCAACAATTTTGACACATCTATTAAGAAAGCAAGGATGTTTGCAGGTACTAATGTCTCATGTGGTGTAACAACACCAATCAAACTTCACAGTGCTTCAACTAGAGAAGAATTATCACCAGAAAAGACAAAAACTTCTGTAAGGAAAACAATGAAAGCTGAGAGTATTGAAGGCTCTAATGGTGGTAGTTCCTCTTCATGTAGACACATCCGTTTGTTAAACAAGCCATGTCCAGTTTCTTCTGGAGAGTTGGAGTATGATAGGGAAGACAAGGAAGATGGGGATGAATATAGTATGGGATCCTCATCAAGATCAAAAGGCTCAATTAAACGAAGGAGGACGGCTGTGCACATGAAAGGCTTCCTTGACAAAAGGAATTCAGCAGATATTTGTGCTGGGGCGTATAAGAAAAATATTTACAAAAATAAAGTTTTGATGCACAAGAGACAAACTGAAAGTGAAAAAGTATGTGATGAAAATAAGGAGAATCTGAGGTCATCAGTAACTAGAACATACATCCATAAAACTCAACTAATTGATGAATTGGCCAATAAGAGACCAGCTGAAAGATGTCATCATATTGCCTCAAACAAATTTTATGAATCTGATTTTTATTTGGGTGATTGGGTGGATGACGAAGAAGATATGGTTTCATTTGTGAATTCGAGGTTTGGAAAAAGCGATTCAATTGATGTCAAAATCAACAGAACTAGTAATGCGGATTCTTCAAAGTCGAAAATAATTTTGAAGGGCAAAAAGAAGACAAATGACAATTTTACCAAACTATCTAAATGTGATTTTTCCTATTCATCACCATCATCTTCTTGTTCGTCAGCTTCCAAAAGTGATAGCTATAGCAGACAAAGCTCTGCAATGAAAAACATTAAGGTATGTTCTTAATTTCTCGTCATACATGATCTGGCTAGTGCTTGTTGTTCAATTCTTTATGCAAAAACAACGTGCAAGATGATGTTATCGTATTTTCATAAACAGGTAAATAAAAAGGAATTCGTAACATGTCATCAGTGCCGAAGAGTGGATAGAAGAATTGTTGTTCCTTGTACCAAATGTAAAGTGAATCTATACTGCATCCAGTGCATTAAGCAATGGTGACTACTATACCTATACACTGTTTTCCTTCTGAAATAAATAAATAAATAATTTAAATTTTCTTTAACTTTGTGTATATAGGTATCCCTCCCTGTCAGAAGAGGAAGTTTCAGAGGTTTGCCCATTTTGCCGTGGCAACTGCAACTGCAACTTGTGTTTACACTCAAGTGGCATTGTAAAGGTTTGTCTGTTTCGTAAAACACCTTAACATCTCTATTTTGGTTATCTTGTCTTTTGAAGAATTGTTTGCATGTTTATGGTTCAGATATCTAAAAGAGAGCTCACTGATCGTGATAAGATTCAACATTTGCACTATTTTATTAGTGAACTTCTTCCGTTCTTAAAGCATATTCATCAAGAACAAATTGAAGAAATAGAGATGGAGGCTAAAATTCAGGGTATACGATTTTTATAAATCAAATCAGTACAATTACTGAGATTCATGTATCCTGACAGAACATTTGCATGACAGGTGTTCTATCATCTTCAATTGACATAAAACATGCGATTTGTTATAATGATGAGCGTGTCTATTGGTAAGCAACCTCTTTTTCTTCGACCTAATATGCTCTGTGCACTATTATTCTTATATGTATCATTGTCTGTGTTCTCTCTCTGTTTCGGAGCAGCAACCACTGTTCAACATCAATCATTGATCTTCACCGGAGTTGCCCAAATTGCTCCTATGAGCTATGTCTTAGATGTTGCCAGGAGATTCGCAGAGGTCAGCTTCCTGGAGTTTTCAATAAACCGGTTTTCCGATATGTGGATAGGGGCTGTGAGTACATGCACGGTGGAGACCCACTACCAAAATCTTTTCAGGCAGAAACTTCAGTAAATGATTCTGGCATCCCTAATGAGTGGGTTGCCAACTATGATGGGAGTATCCTTTGTGCTCCAAGAGAAATGGATGGATGTGGTAGTCGTAATTTAGAACTCAAGTGTCTCCTTTCGAAAGACTGGATTTCAAGTTTGGAAGCTCGAGCACAGAAGATTATAAGAAAATTTACTGTTGACAGTGTTTTTCAGCCACTTTGTTGTGATTGCGACCCTAAAAAATCACGTAGGGCAGCTTCTAGAGAATGTTCCAAGGACAACTACTTGTATTGCCGGGATTCAAAGAACATTCTGAAGGAGGAAGAGCTTTTGCACTTCCGAAGGCACTGGGCTAATGGGGAACCTGTAATTGTTCAAAATGTTCTTGAGCAGGCTAGTGGTTTGAGTTGGGAACCAATGGTTATGTGGCGTGCATTAGGTGAACATACAGATTTACGGATCAGTTCAAGAATGTCAGATGTGAAGGCCATTGATTGCCTGGCTGGTTGTGAGGTTATTTCTATCATCTCTAATATTTGTAATTAATAATTTGGCTCGTTATATTCTGCTTGCAGATATTGTTGAACACTAGATTGATCTTTTTACTTTCTGTGAACCATTTGTGCTTTTGTTTCTCTTTTAGCATTTCTGCATGGTTATTGAAGGGAATTTTAGTATAGATAGTTTTTAATTTAGTTTCCAATTTAGATGCTTACTTTAGGAAACATAATTAATGTTTTATTTAATAAATTTTATTAGATGTTTCCTACTTAGAAAAGGATATTTGAAACCCTATATGAAGGGGACTTATGTATTAAAATAAACACAACTTTGATGAATTAAATAAAGATATTCTCTCTCTTAAATTCTACTTCCGTCTGTCTATTTCTTCTCCCCTTAATATCTCCCCCTCTTCTTCTCTTTTCCTCCCTCTTCCTCTTTCTTTTTCAATCTCTTCTTGCTCGTTGCATCCTACTTCAATTTGGTATTAGAGCTCAAGTCGTTTCCTTAGACCAACAAATTTTGTAAAATCTAATCTCCACTCCCTCAACCACCAATTCCCAAATCCCCTTCAACAGCAGCCAAACTATATACACTTTATCCACCACAACACACCACCATAAAATTTTTACCTGAGGCTGTAGCAACTAAAAAATAAATAAATCTTCCAGTGAGAAGTTTCAGTTCAATCTCTTTCTTGTTCATTGCATCCTACATCAGTTATGTTATTTTAACTTCGAGTTCTCTTAAGTTAAATAAGCTCCGTTCTCCATCTAAATAATGTTGTTATTATCAGGGTCTTGTATACCATAACAATAGTAATCTGTAGGAAAGCTTCCAACTTGACAACTGACATTCTAGGGGAAAAATAGAGATGTCTCTATGTTACCTATAATATGTGAAAGTGTCGACGTAATTTCACAGACATTCGATTGAAAATCATTTTAAGCTCTTTTCTTAAAGGTAATAATATTGTTTACTTTTCTTTTTCTGGCTGTGGGGATTGAGATTGTCTCTCTGTTTGCAGCTGTTTTACTTAAATAGGTGTCATTGTGTGTCTTTGCAGGTGGAGATTAGTACTCGTAAATTTTTCAAAGGTTACACTGAAGGGAGAAGATATTGTAACTCCTGGCCTGAGATGCTCAAACTCAAGGACTGGCCACCATCAGATAAGTTTGAGGATTTATTACCCCGCCATTGTGATGAGTTTATCAGTGCACTGCCATTTCAAGAATACACGGATCCAAGGGCTGGTATTCTTAATCTTGCAGCCAAGTTGCCAGCAAGTGTCATAAAACCTGACTTGGGTCCAAAGACATATATTGCATATGGGATCGTAGAGGAACTTGGAAGAGGAGATTCTGTGACCAAGCTTCATTGCGACATGTCAGATGCGGTATGACCTAAAATTTCTCAAAATATTATTTGGTGCTTTTTAAAGTAACTTGCATTAATTTCCCTAACTTTCATATGGTCACCAATATTTTCGTGGGTCTTTGTTATCTTGTTTTCTGTTATTCTAAGTGCACACATCTTCCAGATTCTGTAACCAATTTTTCATATCCATATTCTGAAAAAAAAACTATTGAATTGGTACTTTGATTCTGAAAGATGTGCTATCTAGTGTGAACATGAGAATAACTTTTCTTTTATTTAGAACACAGCCTTGTAGTTTTTCAATGGCTAGGTGATGCTTGATGCAAAACAGATTTTATAGAATCAGAATTGTAGACACAAGTCACACAACAATATCGACTCATCCTAGTACAAGAAGCAGCAGCTAAAATAAGGCCCACCATGCTACCTTTACTTATTTTGTAATTTGTACTTCATTCACATTTCATCTGTCTTTACATTTCACTTTAACTTGCATTAGTCCTTGCATATCAGATAGTGCTTATTTATAGTGCAATTAGGTGCCTCTTTCTTTTCTCTCCAGTAGTGGGTTCTGATTATTGTTTTATGGTTAGTAGAAGCACCTTCTTTTTGCAGATGTAGTGTACCTCTTATCTCTTAGATCAATATAACTGGAAGATGAATGAACTCTGTGCGGAAGACCTTCTATTTCTGCTTTCTCTTGTTGCTCAAATTTTCAGATGGTAGCAGAGCATTCTGGTTAATGCCTCTGCTACTGTCTTCCTCCTCTTCCACTGGATAGCTCCTCCACTGCATTAGGCTATAAACACCTTGAAATGGGCTTGCTCGAAATCACAAAATAATAAAAGCAGAATAGTGGGTATCTGCAAATCTTGGATTAGTATCAGATATGGAGCCTTTGCCTTCTGAGCTCGTTGCATTTGTTTGTTTTGGTTTGGGAAACTTTTGAGCAAGCTTTTATCATGCACACCTGTCACAAATGAAAAAATGTCAAACCAAGAAAATGAAGTTGAACTTGATACCCTTAAAGAAGCCCTTAGGTCTATAAAAATAAAATAAAATTGCATGCATGAAAAATATCATGCAACCTGGCACCAGATGCCCTACTCTCAAAACTATAATCTTGTTGGAAATAAGTGGGTTTTACATTGTCAAAAACAATTCTTCTGATGGTTCTATGAATAGGTACAATGCTTGCTCCGTCATCGAAGATTTCCTCCCCAAGCACTGGGGCTTGATTTCTTCAAAATCTACTCCATCACCAAAGCCGATGCCATTTCTAACTATCACAACTTAAAAGAAATTATAGATTCAAACAAATTGACGTCAACAATGCTTGGTAACCTAGAAGTTGTTTATATGCATCATAAACCTAACCTAAACATGTTTGTATTCTGAAGAAAGCCCTTTATAGGAATAAAGGCTCAAAATCTGATTCTTTTCTTATCTACATATGTTGATATCCTCATCAGTGGTAATGACCAATCTCTTATTGACAAATTTGTTCATGAATCCAAGACAACTTATTCCTTGAAGTATCTGGGGACACCTTTATTACTTCTTGAACTAGAATTTCACAAAGATGAAACTAGCATTTATCTTTATCAATTCAGGTACAATTTTGAAGTTCGAAAGAGGGACTATAGGATGGGTTGCCATGGCCTATGTAATCTAGTGTAAATTTGTAAATAAAAATAAATAAATAAATAAATTCATGATTCATGTCTAGCCTATTGAAAGCCAAAATTATTCATCAATCAAAATTCATTTTCATTCTCTAGTTGCAAGAAATTATTTCGAGATTAATTTTATTTTTTCTAGGGTTGCACTTCTAACTTCTTAAGTAGGGAATTAATGCAATAACTTTCTAAAGATTGTCACCCATCTCCTCTTGCTTCTAGGGTTCATGTAGGTATCTCTTGTTTTTCCATCATTATATATAAAATTCTCTCTATAGAAATTATGTTTCCATTTTCTTGCAATTCAAAGGAGCCTCTTTATGCTTTCAGATAAAAAAGAGAGTGAGATACGAGAGAAAATTTATTGAAATTGTTGGATTTTCGCTTTCTCACAAGTTGCCATTAAATGGAGTTAAAATACTATGCCCCAATTTGACCCTATTTTATAAATCTCGTTTTTCCTCAAATTCATTTTTCAAACACACATTTCATGAGACCTACAGCTTTTATCAACTTTTAAACCACACATTTCATCAACTTTTATCAAAATTTACTAAAAATCTAATTTTTAACTAAATCAGGCATGTGTTATATTTATCGAGACATAAGTGGAACTCCTTATTTTTAGCGTGACTTTAGATCTTGGAAATTCTTTTCGATTATTTAACATGGAAGTTACTTGCAATCTTGCAACAAAGCTCTATACTAAATATTTTATTGAGCAAGATATTTTTATTATTTGAGTTGTGAATAGCAATGTCATTAGTTTGACGTGATTCATGATCCTTAGTTTTGATATTTTGCTCTTTCTAAATGATGTTAAGAACATGGATTGTAAGGATAATGTTAGATATTTACACTTTGATGACTAATTGATTCGTCTTGTGTTAATGCTAGTTTTCCTTACAATTACTCAATGAACAAGCTTAAGAATGGAAACTTGTCAAGATGATAATTCATAATGAAATGCAGGATAGGTTTCTCGTTGATTGTATAACACTATATTAAACGAGATATTACAACGAAAATAGATCCAACCAAGCAGCATCCGCAGTTGAAGTGACAAGTAATTTACCTGCAATTGATGCTAGAGCTGAAAAATCTGAGACGGAATCAGATCAATCAAACGCTGCTCTTGCTGCTGTTGAGGAGATGGAATCTGCAGCCGACCTGCAGATGGTAGTGATCTATCATGACAACCTTAGAAAGTGCAGGGCATACTTTAGGATGAGCTCAGGCTGAGCTTGTTCTGAATCCACTTCGAATTGCATTAGATACCAAGAACATTAGAGTCGTGGAGCTTGCACTGTATTGCCTCCATAAGCTCATTGGGTACAATCACCTTGAGGGTGATCCTGGTCTAGATGGTGCTAAAATGCGCAACTATTCACTAATATTTTCGGAAAGGTCTGCTGTTGTGCATATAATTTATCACTTGACAGCACTCCCAAGTATTGAAGTTGCTTCTTACTGCTGTAGCATTAACTAAGTCCAGGGTTTATAGTGAACCATTGCTTGGAGCCATCAGGGGTGTTATAATATTGCTCTTAATATCAAGATCGATTCTTTTGTGATTAAGGATGGAAACTCTCGATTTCATCTTAATAATACTGCTGAATTGCTCAAGTGTGATCCCAAGAGCCTGAAAGATGCAATTATTAAGCGCGTGATGGTGACTCCTGAGAAAGTTATTACTTGGACTCTTGATCTAGAGGCTGCTTTGAGTAGCAGTGATATGTTAGCTAAAACTATATATTCTCACATGTTTGACTGGGTTGTGGAAAAAATAAGTACCTACATTGGACATGATCTAAACTTAAAGACAATAATAGGAGTTCTTGATATCTACGTGCTTGAAAGTTTTAAGCACGACAGTTTTATGTTGTTCTGTATCAATTTCACCAATAAAAAACAGCAACAAGATTTTAACCAGCATGTTTTTCAGATGGAACTAGAAGAGCAAAATTAAAAGATAAACTGGAGCTACATAGAATTTGTTGATAATCAAGATGTGCTTGAAAAGAAATTTGGTGGAATAATTGCATTTCTCGATAAAGCTGGTATGTTTTCAAAATCTACTCATTAGACATTTGATCATAAATTATATCAGACATTTGCAAAAAACAATTGATTTATCAAGCCCAAGCTATCACGTACCAATTTTACAATATCTCATTATGTTGGGGAGGTAACTTATTTGACAAATCTATTCATGGATAAGAACAAAGATTATGGGGTGGCAGAATATCTAGAAATTGAAATTTCTTCAATGTTAGTATTGATAGAAACTTTTGGGTATTTTCCTTCGAATTGATTGATTTTTTCTTCAAGAAAACTCGAAGAAGAGTTTTATTCAATTGAAGTGAATTAATGTAGTACATAATCATGATTAATAGTTTTCTACTATAATTATGATTTATTTTTTCTAGTTTCCTTTTCTAGTTCTAATAGGTTTTATTTTTTTATCCCAATTTCTTGTTTAGAATATGATTTCTAATTAGATTATGATTTTATTAATTTCCTTATTTTAGTTTCCTATTATTAGTAGAAGTATGAATAATTTTGCCTATAAATATAGATGTATTGTATACTTTTTAATAACATCAATTATTATTCAATAACATTGAAGCAAGTTATTTCATTATTGTTCTTAATTAGTACATAATTCTTGTTACAAGAATT